>JASCZW010010253.1:0-37650 GCA_034211315.2 Aedes japonicus
ATACATCGGCATCCGTACTGTTGGTTTAGATCGGTCCAAGTTAACTCTCAGGCGCTTAGAAGAATTGACTTGTTTTCCTAATAAAATACCATTATCACACTCTGTGAATGGTACCAATAGCATCGAAATCAAAATTAACCAAAACGAACGCTGCTGCTACCCAATCCTGTTATCCAAAATCCCAGTGATTTCTCGTGGAAGTGCAGAGGTGTTCTCGGCTTCCAATAAAGCAAGTATCACGACAACATATTCCTACTCTTTTCGTACTTGGCCTGCATTCGGACGGGGCTGGCGCCACAGTGGCACAATTCTGAAAAAAACCGGTCAAAAACATTTTCACCCTTTTGTCATCATTTTATCGTCCAGGTGTCTTGAAAAGAGTTGCTCAAAATATTATTCCGCATCTTTTGAAAAAAGCACGCCTTACCTTCCATAAGGGCTTAACTAAATTTTCAAATTTTAACTTTTTTCAGCTACGAGATGATGGGTTGGGGTCTTAGACAAAGTTGTAGAACATGTAATTTTATGAAAAGTTGCTCAAAATATTAAGTTTCTAGTGCATAACGTTAAAGAGATACAAATGATTTCACTTTTTTTAAACATTATTTAAAAAAAAAATTTTTTTTGAGCGTATTAGTAGAACGATTGTGATTGGAAAACTAGGAGAATTTAAAATTTAACACTTATTTGATCACTTTTTAAAAAGTGATCAAATGAAGTGTTAAATTTTAAATTCTCCTTCTTGGTACTTCGTCAAATGGTGCTGGTGCAATTTCCAAGCTTGAGTTTTGGTGACGAAACTTTGCTTCAACGTTCTGTTTGGTTGCTTGCTGGCTCAATAAGAACGATATCCTGCTCGCAAACGAATTCTTTGAACGGTATTGCGAGCAGCAGCGTATTTTTTGTGCGATTTCAATATCTGATAGTCCAGGGTTTGCTTTGACGGTTTTCAACACCTTCTGGTTCAGCTTGCTTTCATATGTTCCACTACGACGCTTAACTTGAGGCACTTGATCCACGCTCTTTCGCTCCCTGAAACGTTTGAGCACATCATACACGGTTGATTTGACGGTTTTCAACGTTTTCGCGATTTTCGGATTACAATTTCCCTAATTGAAGGTGTTGTGCTGAAATCAATTATTTTATACGATTTCTCTAGTCCCATGAAGCTCAGAATTTCCATAAAAAAATATATGCGATTTTCCAGTATTTCATAATAATGGGAAGTCTTTTTTTTTAATAATCAGTTATTTGTACAGGCTTAATCGAATTAAATTTACAAAGCCAAATTTTCATACTTTTATACATCATTTATCTTAAAACTAAAGTTAGGAGGATAGAGCCGATTACTCGCGGCCGTCTCGAGTTTAATAGGAATTACAAATAACGGATGGGAAAGAGGGTGGGAATTTAAAGTATGGTTTACAAAACATATTAAATTTAAATTCTCAATTATCTAAACACTTATAACTAAACAATTTATGGTTTTCTTTTGACTTGAACATTTTTTGAAAAAGAAAAAAAACACACACACACACATACACATATAAAAAAAACTTATACTAAACATATAGGTTAAATTAACTACAATCTAAGGCTAATGTTAGTCAAAAACACATAAATAAGTTTCATGTACTCCAAATCACGTACAGCCAAAATATCTCAAACTGGCACATTGGGTTGTCTACCTCGAGCCCGAAGGGAATCATAAAGCCTCGATCTGAAACCACGATGCTCAGCACAAGACCAAATAATGTGATCTACGTCCTGATAGCCTTGTCCACACTCACAGAGATTGCTGTCGCTTAGCCCAACCCGGTATAAATGAGCGTTCAAAGAATAATGATTGGACATGAGGCGAGACATGACACGAATGAAGTCTCGACCCACATCCATCCCGCTAAACCAAGATTTCTTCGACACCTTTGGGATGATAGAATGTTGCCATCGCCCCAAATCTCCTTTACTCCATTTATACTGCCAGCTGACGAGTGACTGTTGACGAAAAATAGTAAAAAATTCGTTGAAGGCGATTTGTCGATCATAAATGTCGCCTTCCATAGCGCCCACCTTTGCAAGCGAGTCCGCTTTCTCATTGCCCGGAATTGAACAATGAGAAGGGACCCATACAAAGGTGATGATAAAATATCGCGAAGATAAAGCACTTAGAAGCTCCTGTATTTTCATGAGAAAATACGAGGAGTGCTTTACCGGCCTCAAGGAGCGAATAGCCTCTATAGAACTGAGACTATCCGTGAAAATGAAGTACTGATCCGGTGTTAATGAGGCAACAATTTCTAGCGTAAAGTGTATTGCCGCTAATTCAGCGACATATACGGAACAAGGAAAATGGGAAGTCTTGTTTCCTATCAAAAAATATAATAATTTTCCATTTAGACCTCAGGGTCACCATTTCTGCGTTAGGGTTCACATAATCGAGGCTGTATTCGGGCTTATTTAATAGCCGCTGGTGTTGATAAAGCATGTCCACTTTAAATTTCGGACACCAGAATAGTAGCAGCAAAAACCTTTTCACATAATTTAACAAAACCGATTGTTTATTTCACAATAATAGAGTTATATCTACATTTGAAACTGCTGATTGAGATGTTAATCCTTGTTTCTGTAAAATTCTCACCCGCCATGACGATTCTCCATCTTCTCTTGAAATCATCGATACCATTTGGTTTCTTCTTAGTTTCAGGCATGCATTTGACCTCTTGTACGTGTGATTTTGACTTCCCAACTTTGCGAGCTTACGTGTGATCCCAACGAGCTACATTTCGCAAAGAAAGTTTGGGATTTTTTTAAAAATGGCTACCACCTGCCTGCCCATTTGTCGGAAGCATACTTTCCGATTTGTTCCACTTTCAACATTCTGATTCACACGCTGGCCAAATGATTGGCAAACACAAAACACGGTACTTTTTTTTGTCAACCTCGTGTGATGTGATGTGATAGGAAGCAACCACCAGTGCAGGACTTGCCATGGCGTACAGTTCCTCCTAATGGCAAGATCAAACTGTACATTCCTATAATCCTCACTATTCCGTTGTATGAAGGGCCAAAAACGGGAGTGTGGACCCGTAAGCAGAAGCACTTATACGAAACCCACGGAAAGGATAGAGAACCTCCTTCCAACGAAACGCTCTTATTACAGGAAATGAACAGTAAGTAATACACATTAGGATTTCCGTCTGGTGGTTTGCTAAAAATAGGGTTATCAAACTCACTGTAGACTGTCGGAAGATATTTAGACCTTCGCTGATCTCGATATGACGATTTTCATCAAGAAAGGCATAATTGTCATCCATGACTTGGGCCAGATAACCACGAGTCCCTCGTCCAGCCTAAGCTTCGTCTGGCATCCTGTATTCCCCCCTTACCCTTTGGAACATATGTATATAATGTACGTAATAGAATATAATATATGTATTTACAAAATGTAACTGAAAGCCACTGGATTGTTACTGCAAAAAAAAATTTGGATATGTATTAATATCTGAATAGCCCCGGAAAAGCTGAAAAGCAAAGTAGATCAGTCCTTTCAACAAAAATAAAATTTCAATGAAAAGATATTTGATTTGTTTTATTATTCTGAGAATCAACACACTATGTTATAGGTCGAAGAATGCAGTTTTAGTGATCGAAGAGCCCGATTCGATGATTTCTGAAATAAATACACAGAAAAAAATAATTAATTTTAACAAGCGCGTAAAATTTCCCCTCGTGTAATTCCAAGTCAAAGGAGCGTGAACAACGATATTGTTTGCAATCTTTCATACAACAGGCTTGATTCAGGCGTTATCTGGCTGAAATTTTCATGAACTATCCATTATTTTCTTCAAATCTAGCATTCCCTTTATGCATTAGATAACGCAGTGTTTCTTTTATCTGTGTATATATCTTATTGTAATATCATATATTTAAAAACAATCATGTACTGTTAGTATCACATGCCAGTCTTTTATGGAATAGAAGTTGTAGTTCAAAATTAGAATTTTAATGAAAAGTTATGCTGAAATGCTGAAAAACAAATTGAGTATTACAAGCATTACATTGTCATGCTACTCTGTGCCCTGAAATGCAAATGAAATTTGAAATGCAAAGATGCCGCAAAGCGTGCTGAAATTATTATTTAAATGAGAATATAAAATACACTCTACTTGAACACGATCTTCAGTCGCAGCCACTCACTTTCCTATTGTCAAGTTTTCAACAATGTCCATGCTACGCCAACCAGCTTCACCATGCTGAAATGCTGAAAAAAATGTATAGAAAACTACAGTAGAAAAATAATTAGTGGGATATAATCACAAAGGAACTGACTCTTAGCTTCGGTTCTTGACAGACAATCCCTGCTGAGCCTTTGCGGCATGTCAAGCCGGCCAGTTCAGCGCAAGGGATTTTTTTTTGTCAAGCTCGTGTACCGATAAATTCGGATTTTGCTGCCGTTCGTAAAAAATGCGTTTGCGCGCTTCCACTTAATTCGACGCCGTTGTACTAAATGTAAACTTACTGTTCCACGAAATATAATGGAGAGTTGTAGCTGTTATAAAAATGAAACGTTTCAGCGATCCGTGATATAGGAATAGAAATAGAAATAGAAATCTACACTGAAAGAAAAGCGTCCCAAATTCAACGTGGACAGGCTTTACATGAACTGATGCTTTTCCTTAAAAAAAAACTAATAAATCTTAATTAGTATTTTCCATTTAATTCCAACTACCTTTATTGCTTGTCTTGACAGATACGCGTATTTCGCGTATTTCTACAATGTGCAGACTTCTTCAGTGGCTTGTACTAATAAAAACGACACTGAAGAAGTCTGCGCATTGTAGACAATTTTTTTTTTCTCATATCTAGTTAGGGGTGATTCAAAAATGACGTCCATCAAATTTCAGGTTTTTCAACCCCCCCCCCCCCTCTGTCACACTTTGTCACAAATATGATTACCCCCCCCCCATTGGACGTCACACTTCTGAAAAAAGAATATATGCATATTGGTTTTATCGATTTCAATAATAACGTGTATTTTAGTTCAAATTGAATCATTTACATGTGTAAAGTTCTTCTGTCCACGGATATAGGAAGTGTGTTTTGATGGAAATAACTGGCAGAGATAAGTCAAGATATTTGTTCGACATTTTTTCTTCTGCATAAAACGTAGTTTTTTAAATATTTTTTTTTAAACTGCACTCACTTAAGAAACATTTTAGTTTTGAATTTAAAATAATCTTAGATAAAAAGTAGAAGAAAAACTTGACTGATTATGATTCAGAAATGCCTATTCAATTAATAATTTCATTGTATATTTTTATTACTCTTGATAAATATTAAAGTTGCGATAGTTTTTCAAGATTCAAAAACAAAGCTTTATTAAAATATGGTGATTCGTAGATTTTTCTCTAGACCACATCGGTATGAGTGGCTACATTAACATCTTTACAACCATCGAACCAATTAGATTACAATGGATAAAATTTAAGAAATGGGGAGTTTTAGTTGAGTTTATATCATTTTTAGATTTTCCAATAATACTTACTTTAAAAATTCATAACTCATGAACCACACTCATGCACTTACACATCTATGTATGAGATAACCCCGGGTCTAATGTGGAAACCGGTGTTTTTTCCTCACTTTTGTGCATAAGTAACAGATTTTTGAGCAAAAGTTACCGCATAATCGGGCAAAATCTGGCTTAAACACCATTGATTGATCTCAGTTCAGCTCTGGTGAATAATTTAAGTTTGCAGTGCAAACTTTGTAAAACATCAATTGAGTTTTAAAAAGTGCTTGAAATTTTCTAATCAATATTCAGGAAAGATATTTTACACAACATTATTTCACGGTTCAGGAAAATTGTTCGGAACAATCAGAAAAACACCGTTTGTATGGCGAAAAACATCAAACCAACTTTTTATGCGATTGCAAATTTTGATATATCGATATTGGATGTTGATCTCGAGATATGGAAAATTATATGGAAACATACATAATTTTTCTTGTAGAGAAGACGCGCAAAACATCATGCCTCGTAGAAAAAAGTTCTGAAAAATCTTGAAATTACTCAAAAGTCCGAAAAAGAATATGATCAGAAAGTGAAAAAGAAATGAAATCATGAATATTCCAACAGAAATAATTGTTTTTGATTGCAAAATTTGATATTTAGAACAATAAAATTTGAAAGCGGTGAGTTTTTTGTTTTTGAAATATATCGAGGATTTTCGTGAGTTACATTGAACAGTCTAGGAAATTCCACTGATATGTTATACTGGGAGATCAAAAAATGATCGCACCTTGACATGGGTTTCAAAAAAATCAATATTTCAATTTTGTGAGCAATTTTGGTATAGACGATGTTATTTTTCGATTTTCCTGAGCCCTAGAAATTTTTGTGTAAAAAATTTGCAATTTCATAATTTTTCAGTTTGCTGAGATAATTTAAAGCACTTTCCACCACAAGAATGTTTTCCTTAGACGATCAGTTATCGAATTTCATAATTTTACCCTATTTTGAAATTTCCATACAGGACTGAAATCATAATTTCTTGTTGATAATAAATTGATTGATTTTTTTTCGCAAAGGATGGTGTTTTATTCAAAGTTCCCGACAGTTTCTCTCAACGTTAAAATTGTGTGCAACACTTAGTCTAGATCATATTTTTTATTGCCAAGAAAATTTCAAGCACTTTTCGATTCCTTAATTATAAACTTTTTTTAAAGTAGCAGGTTCTTCCTGACCGCAATCCTTAAGCACTGTCCCATATTCTATAAAATCAAGATTTCAAGATTTATAATATTTTTTGTTACTTTCAAAATAGAATATGCTAACTGAAAAGATTGTTCGCGTACGTATTTATTTTTAACAATGCTGATTTTTCTATAAAAAATGTACATGTTACTCCAAATTCATAGCCTCACCTCTCTGCACAGCTGACGCTCCATGCTGACCAAGATCAACCAACGTCTTCAGCAACTAACGATTATTCCAGAAAGTATAAGCACAGACAGACGTTTAAGCAAGAGCAAAATTAATCGATAACTTTGTGTAAATTTTCAAATCACTAGCAAGCGCTAGCGTAAGCAACTGTTGCTTCACTAACGCTACGTAGTTCACTTGGTCGAGGTGCCTACTGATGTGGTGAAGTTGCGGCATGTCAAAATATCACTCGGTCTTTCGCCACATGCCACCCGATATTGACACGATGTTTTGACGTGCAATTATATGCCACATATCGTCTACAAAACTGACAGATTTGCTTTTTGCTAAATGCTTATTGACATTTCTAGACAAAATAGTCAAAAGGTCGAAAGTAACATTTGGTGCTTGATCCCACCAACAAAATAGCACCAGAAATAGATACAAGGAGTTATTACCCTCCAGTTGGTAGTGGATGTAGATGTTAGGAACCTGGTATTTCCAGGAAATTTCAGTTTTAAGTCATTGTTTACAAATGTTACTTTCGACCATTTGACGATTTTCTCTAGATTTGGCGATTCCTTTCAAATTGACGGTTGCGGAAATTTACACAAGTCGAGATTCAAGCTTGAATGGCTGTGGTATAAGCACATCTTATTTAAACGGTCATTTTGAATATAATGAAATATTTCAACATGTTTTGGCTGCGTCCTTTTGTTTGCTCATTTCTGAATGACAAAGCATAAAAAAGTGCTCAGTTTTGTGTTACCTATCAAAATGCGCGGTCTTACTCCGGAACACCGAAAAAGTATCGTGCACAAATGGTGCACTGTGAGCGGACTCTCCTTAAGAAAATTGGCCAGGAAGAGAGTATAAGCGTCGGAGCTGTACGATCTGCGGATCGAAAATATAGAGAACAGTGTACGTTTGAAGATGCGCCAAAGAGTGGTCGGAAATCCGGTCCTGTTAGTCCGGATATCGATAAAAAGATCTGGGATGGCTACAAAGCGAAAACCAGCGACTTCCGCTCGGGATGTTGCGAAAAAACTAGGGACCTCGTCGAGTAACGTCATGCGTGCCAAAGAAAGACTTGGGCTAAAAACATACAGAAAGCAGAAAAAACCCAAAAGAAACCCAAAACAGGCCACGTCCGTGAAACTACAGGCCCGCAAACTCTACGATTCGTTATTGTGTAGAAATCCTGGTTGTATAATAATGGACGATGTGAAACTAGATTACAAAACGCTTCCCGGACCACAATTCTGTACTGTAAGCGAAGACAAAGACATCCCCGAAACGGAGAAGGCAATTTTTACCGAAAAATTCCGGAAAGAAGGTTATATGCAGAGTGTGGTAAGACATCTAGTCCGTACATCACAACGGAGACGTTATGAACACCCAGAAATACGTTGAGGAATGTCTCCAGAAGCGATTATTGCTGATGATCAGGCACCACGAAAGACAAGTAGAATGGTACAAAAGTCAAAATGTATGTTTCGTGCCGAAAGACATGAATCCGCCGAACTGCACGAGTCACGGCCAATCGAGACTTTTGGGCTTTAACCAAAGCAAAGCTTCGAAAATTCATAAAACCAGCGGACGACATCCAGAATTTTTTAAAAGATTGACCAAAAGTGGTCAAAATGGTGGGAATTACCACTGTGTAGAAGCTAATGGGTCATTGTCAGCGACAGAGGCCAGGTCGTTCAGTACCATCCCAAAGCCAACTGGGTCGATTTGAAATCAACCGCCTTGAGCACTAACGCTACCACATTACTTTGACAGTTGTTTCGATTGTCTGTCTACACAATACCTCTAGCGAATAAAAGCGACCACAAAGTAACACTACGAATACTTTAAAATTTAGATCAGATAGCTTAAATTCTATTATTAATTAAGACACATTAAAATTGTAAGTAAAAGTTGAATTTATTTAAAATAATGTTAACTTAAAGTTGATATCTACAGTTCAGCACAAATATTGAAGAATATACAGTTAAATTAGACGAAAAACATACGCAACAGAAGGTCTGCTGGCTTAAAAACCTTTAGTATATCTTTCGGTTTCGAAGCTTCCGTTTTCAAGGTGCTGATTTTCGATTTGAAAAGTTCTTCACAATAGGATTCGTTTTTTATATCTTGCCAGTATTCACACACCACGATTGGCTTGTTAATTACACAGCGGGTATGCACGACAAAATACAACACAATAGGATTTTCAATAAAATCAAACTTCGACGAAGTTTCAGAATGAAGCACAGCTCATGCGGTTCGTGCTCATTGACGATAAGAACAGTAAATAAATTTTATGCACTCACACAACTAAGTAAAATGTGAATTTTCATTTACCGTACACCCAAAACTTTTAGACGCCTTTGTTTTCGTATTAACGCTGACAAATTTAGATTACCAAATGCAAAATGGTTGGATGTCACATTTTGATAACCCCTCCTCCCCCTGTCACATATTGTCACAAATTTGATACCCCCTCCCCCCTAAAGAGTGGACGTCATTTTTGAATCACCCCTTACAGGTATTTCACTAAACAGCTCGAACTTTCTAGGATTCACTAATAAATTAATTGGCGCTACTCTCATCCGGTGCAGGGCATGGTTAGTGGCTCATTTTGCCCTATTTCACCCTAAATTAGTGTGTTTTTCGGATTTTATCTGTATACCTACGTTCTCCTGCATATTTTGCTTAAAAATGGGCATATCTCACGTAAAATTATCTAATAAATCGAATGAGGCTCGTTTTATGCTGCTCTGGGTTAAAAAAAATAGTTCATTTAGCCCCAATGATTCCTGAATGTATGTTTTTTTAAATTGCCGCTGTATTTTTGGACGCTTAAGAGGCGTAGCTTAGGTGAATTGTGCTGGTTTTATGCTATGCTTTGGCCGAGAAATAGTTGCTCCACTTCAGTTTAGAGAGCCTAAAAACTAGCACCATCTGATTTCCTAGGATTTTTTACATAAGATGCGCTCATTTGAACCAAAAGGTACAGTGACGATTGTAATTATAGCTGTAAAACCTGAAAAACTCACATTCATGGAGAAATGGGGTAAAATTTATTATTTACCGACTCCGGCACAGCATGTAACCAGCATTATTTGATTCCTCAGATTTTTTATTCCCTTTTTAGACAATAAAATTCAGCGGTGACTGTAGTTATAGGTGAAAAATTCTCATATTTAGGGTGAAGTGGGACAAAATGAGCTGTTTATCGACCACATCACAACATGGAACTAACACCATTCGATTTTTTAGAGAATTTCACGTAAGATACGTCTATTTTCAAGCAAGATAGCAACGGAGAATGTAGTAGATAGAGATAAAACCTGAAAAACACTGATTTAGGTGCAATAGGGCGAATCGAGCCTCTTATGATGTCCTGCGCAAGATAAACATAGAAACAATCAATTTATTGGCATTTTTTCTATAGAAAAGCCAAAACAATATTTTTTAGTAGTAAATTTATTTGTACAGTCTGAAGCGTGAACTTTTTAAAATTTTAAAACTAGAAGGGTAAACATTTTCAATATTGAGAAAAAAAAAAAGGTCGTTTCATTTGGTATCCTTATACTGAAATTTAACCAGTGGATTAGTGAAATGACAACAGTTAAAAAGTAAAAAAATAATAATAATGTTATTTAAACAGTGAATTTTCTCTAGTGGTGTTTTTTAATCACCAACAGTTTCTTTCTCCTCCCAAATCCAGAGTTGATGTTGAGAAATTTCAGTTGTTTTCATGTTTCAGATATATGGTGTCAAATGACTGCTGCCAGCTAAACGAAGCTAGTCCAGTCCAATCACATCGTGGCTTCATAAGGGAACGTCCATTAATTACGTCACGCAAAAATTGACTTTTGTAAACCCCCCTCCCCCCCCCTTGTCACGTTTTTGTATGGATCTTCAAATTTTTTGTATGGATCGTCACGTTTTCCCAAACCCCCTCCCCCCTTACTGCGTGACATAATTAATGGACATTCCCTAAGGCGAAGCCATGCCTAAGGGTTCGGGTTAGTTGCCCACTTGGAAAGGATGGCAAGGGTTCCTGCTCCCACCTGCCTTGGTTCCGCGAGCAACGTCAATCGATGGGTGCAATACAATCCACAGCAGCCCCAACACTATGTTTCACTTCAATATTGTCAACTATGTTTGAACTGAGATTGTTAAATACCTACCAGTAATAAGTTGCTAATATTTGCATTCAAAAGAAAACACTTAACCTTACATTTGACGGAGGAAAATGCACATAATCCACCAAAATCTCGTAACCATTATGAACATGATTCCCAATTGCAATTCAATGACACCAGGCAGCATAGTTCGACTGGGAAATAAAGCTTTTAAAAACGTTGCCTTGCACAAATTGATCACTTGCATTCAACGCTCCCACACTGTAAATCGCTGAAGCATGCTTTTAATTTCCCGCAAATATTTGCAGAACGTGACAATCCATACATTTTCACCCGACGGGAAACACCACACTGAAGTGCAATCGCAAAAATCAACTGCGGCATGGTGTCGACACGGGAAAATCGCAGGAAAAAATACCCTAGCTGATGAAAATTCACTCATCGGACTTTCAGAAACAATGTCGTTTATTGGTTGACGGAAAAAGGTGAGCACCATGCCATGTATATTTTTCAAATTTGTTTAGCTGTGGTTTATAGGAAGCTCTCTCTATGATCCAAACCGATGGTTTGTAAGGTGAATTAATTCGTAAGAAAAAATATTAGAAAAGTTGTCGGGAATTAATTATGTAAAGCAACTGAACGAGAGTTTTGTATTACTTAAGTTTGGCATATTTTCAAAAGTTGACTCAAGGTTTCATTAGTTTAAGAATATGTACGAAGTAAAGAATTAAAAACAATGTGGTTATGCTACAATCAACAGACGGTCAACGGGCCGGTGCTGATGGTCAGGTGATTAGCCAGTGGGTCTGGGTTCAATCCCAGTCGACGTCAGTAAGATTTGCCTGAAGTGAAGAATTTTGTGGTCTTGTCTTCCTTTGAAAAGGAAGTTAAGCCGTTGGAGCCAGCGCATGTGTTGATGATTACAATATGTAGGGTGGATGTGCCTTCGATCTTTGGCGAACCAAACTAAGGCTCAAATCATCCTAAAATACAGGAATGAAAAATAAAATACTAAAAAAATGTTGAATATACACTGGATCCACAAATAAAAATAAATCATAACGCTTATAGATCTTAAGAGTGTAGTTCTGGAAATAATTTAATGCATCTATTTAACTCAAAATATTATTTGAATTGCATCCCTAAACTTTTAGGAATAGAAACTCTATCCATAAAGTTTCAACAAACTAGGTGGAGTTAAAAGTAAATTCCTTGGGAATGAAAAAATAAATTATTCAATGTAGTCCCCTTTATACTCGATACACTAATTCCAGCGATTTTACAACTTCTTGATCCAATCCAGTCATGTCCATATCCTCAGTGTAGTAGAGAGAGATTTAATTTCTTCACCCACTCTTCCGACCTCAACGAGAGCTCTTCTCTCTTGTTTATATTCACCATCGTGTTTGCATGCGAGTAGCGCATGTGAGTGGAAAAATATGGTTTTTATTCACACAACGCTCAATCGCTCTAGAGTGAGAAGAAGAGCTCTCAAATTTACAGAAGCGAATGCATATAAATTCCCTGACGCGTGCGCCCCAGTAAGCTCACTGACGTGGGCTCTTCTGCTTACATACACTGATAGGCAAAATGAAGTGCCCACCTCTTCGTTTTGTTCAATTTCTCTCATTTACTTGGTTCAAATTAAAGTAAACACAATGTAGTTTTTTTTCTTATTTTATTTTTTATATTCTTTTTAAGTTTCACTTATGGAATACTGAAAAAAAGGAGTTTTACTTAAAGAAAAAAAAACAATGTGTGTGAAAAAAAATAAATAGTGACAAAATAAAGTGCCCACTTCAAAAATCGATATGTTTTCGATAAGTTTCCATTGGAAGACCCCTCGATTGTTTGTGTTTTGATATTTTGACATGTTTTGAAGCAAACGGCTCAACCTGGTGCATTTGTATACGTGATCGCATTTGATTCAATTGAAAAAAAAATGGAGAACGCAGTGCTTTCGAAAGCAATTCCCTTGTGTATCCGAAAATTGGTCGTTCGTGATGTGCAAAACGGTGAATCGCACCGGGATGTCGCTAAGAAGTACAGTATCAGTAAGGCAGCGGTTGGCAAAATTATTCTGAAGCTTAAAACGTTCGAATCAGTGGTGGATCACCCTGGCAGAGGCAGGAAGCGGAAAACGGATGTGAGAACGGACACCAAGATCATGCGCGAAGTCAAGAAGAACCCGAAGGTAACTGTCCGCGAGATCCAGGAAACCCTTCAGTTATCAGTTTCCGGTCGAACTGTCCGTCGCCGTCTCGTAGCACAGGGGTTGAATAGCTTGCCGGAAGCGCCCATTTATCAGCATGGCAAACAAAGCCAAACGGCTTAAGTTTGCTAAGGGAACGTCCATTAATTACGTCACGCAAAAAATGACATTTTTTAACCCCCCTACCCCTCTTGTCACATTTTTTGTATGGACCTTCAATTTTTTTTTGTATGGATCGTCACGTTTTACCAAACTCCCCCTCCCCCCTTACTGCGTGGCATAGTTAATGGACCTTCCCTAAGGAGCATGCTGATAAGCCCCTAGAGTTCTGGAAAACGGTTCTCTGGACGGACGAATCAAAATTCGAGCTGTTTAACCGAAAGCGGCGGGTTCGTGTTTGGTGCAGATCGGGAGAGGAGCTTCAGGAGCGCCACATCCAAGGCACGATGAAGCATGGAGGAGGAAATGAGATGGTCTGGGGGTGTTTTTCGTGGAGTGGAGTGGGAAGCATTGTGAAAATCGACGGGATAATGACGGCAGATTCTTACATCAACATCCTGCGAGAAAATCTGGAGGTTTCGCTGATCCAGACGGGCCTTGAAGAGAAGTTCGTATTCCAGCAGGACAACGACCCGTAGCATACTGCCAAAAAGACCAAGTCTATCTTCCGGTCTTGTCGGATCCAACCGCTAGAATAGCCTTCACAAAGTCCGGACTCAATCCCATCGAGAATTTGTGGGCGATTCTCGATGCCAGGGTTGACAAAACTGGTGTTACCAATAAAAATAACTATTTTGATCCACAGCACCTAAAGAACCTGGTTGAGAGCATGTCGAAGTGCCTGCAGGAGGTCCTGAAGGCCAAAGGAGAACACATCAATTATTGAAATGCTTTTATGTTACTTTAATTTATGTTTTCTGCAGCCTAAATGAAGTGGGCACTTTATTTTGTCACTGTTTTTTTTTTCAACACAAATTGATTTTTTTTCTTTAAGTAAAACTCCTTTTTTGCAGTATTCCATAAGTGAAACTTAAAAAGAATATAAAAAATAAGATAATAAAAATAATACAGTGTGTTTACTTTAATTTGAACCAAGTATGTGAGAGAAATTGAAAAAAAAAAACGATGAGGTGGGCACTTTATTTTGCCTATCACTGTACAGCAGTGATTGCAAATTCGCTTTAACGCTACATGACAAAGGAAGAAAGAAGAATGTTTCTTCCCGCTTCCTTTTTTCGGACATTTTCTTCAACACCGACGATGTTTTCACTATCAACCGCACCAACGCATCACAGAAAGAGCACTGACGCGTCCTTGCACAAGTTTACACGGCCAGAAATTGCACTCAATTTGAGAGGCAACTTTACTCAGTCAAATGGGAACTGCGACTAAGTTTCGTAAAAAGTGGAGTCCTTAATATACTGAGTAACTTAACGCTCCGGCGTAACATGATAAGCTCGTCGGAAGACAAGAGAAGCCGACGGTGGATCGCATTCTCAGACAGTTTCGATACTCCTGAGAGTAGGCTGATGGGCTCTTGGAACATGATGGATCTTTCCGAGGTTTCTGGATGGGGATGCCTTTGGCTGACTTCCAACACGAGGGGAAGTAGCCAAGTTGGAGGTATTGGTTGAAAACCATCGCCAGATGGTTATATAACTGGGGGCTCAATTGCTTAAGCTAGGTTCATTATGTTATCGAAAACAGGGGCCTTCATGTTCTTTGAGCCTTCGATTTAACAATTCATCAGCTGAGGTCTCCAACTCCTCTGTGAAGTCGTTGGAGCTTATATGGATATTAGTAATAAGCGCGCTAACGGCAGCTTCGTGTGGACTGACGATGTTATGTCCGAGATTGTGGGAGCTGACGAAGTGTTGACTTATCTCAGCAGCCTTTTCTGCAAGAGTTATCAAGCGATCCTTAGTGCTATTGCTGTCTAGTAGAATCATTCTGGCCTTAATCATTTTCGTCATTCGATTACAGTGACTTTTTAATGTTGACAAACCAGTTTGCTGGTGTTGCCTTCGGGAGGCGTTTCACAATCGTATTAAATCTTTAGTGGGTCTATCAATCGATACAGAGTTGCTCGCCTGATCAATCACCGATACATGTTGCTCCCGGGCCTGGGAGATCGCTTGCTCGATGCTCTTCTGTTGCCGATCAATGTCATCAGTTGACTCGAGGCTTACGTTGAAATCGGCGGTGTCGTCGACATGTTGTCGGATCCTCTCCCATATGGCACGATGGTAATTCCGTTTGGTGATCCGATGCCGGTTGACCGAGGACCTAACTTCGGCCACCACCGGATAGTGGTCCGAGCTGAGCTTCTGGCGCAGGCTGGGCGATGTTGTTCTCCATGTTGGAGAGTAAGATGTTGATTATCGAATGGACCCCGGATCTGCTCAACCAGGTTGGAGTATCCGGGCCCAGTACGATGTATTGGCCCTCCTCCAGGTCTCTCTGCAGAATTATTCCGTTCCGGTTACGCCGGGTGTTCTCTCAGGTTTCGTGTTTCGCATTTAGGTCGCCGGTGATGATAAACTGCCCCTGCCTCCGAGTAAGGTTGCGAATGTCGTTCTGTAAGACCGTTGTTGTTCCGTTAGCGTTGCTGGCTTGCTTGTAACAATAGGTCGCGATGATGGTGATAGGGCCAACGGCAGTTTCAACCTCGACTCCGATGGCTTTGATAGACTGCAGCTGAAAACTCGGAAGCAGATGGCAGTTGATGTTGTAGTGCAGGGCGATCGCAACTCCTCCTCCACTACACTGTAAAGCCGCTAGGATCAAGTCGCACAATCCGGTATCCTGGGATGAAAACGCTGAGTTCCGGCATGCAATTTGTCTCGGTGACGATTGCGTGGAGATATTGCAACCCGGATTGCACCAACCTGGTGGAAGATCCGGCAAGGGGATGGCGACGGCTGCCGAGAATCGTTGGTGTACTGAGGCCGATGGGCAGTTAGCATGACGGCGGGAATTTAATTGCAACGGTGGTATGTTTGCCATTTGGTACCGGAGCCTTGGGAAATTTTCCTCATCCATCCGAGGGAGAGGACGACGTTGACCAGGTTGGGACTTGGTGGACGCCTGCTCCGCACGTCTGGTACAGGTTCGATTACTGCCTTCATGATAAGCGCCACAGTTGGCGCACTTTGAAAAGGCACCTTCGTCCATCGAGGCACAATCCTTGGTGACGTGTGCTCCGGCACACTTGCCACACCGCGGTTTCATGTGACAGTTTCGGGTTCCGTGGCCGAAAACAAGGCAGTTACCACACTGCGTCACGTCGTGCTGTCACTGGCGATACCGGTCCCTCTCGACAATGACGTTGAAGAGGGCCCGTGTTTTCATCAGTTCCGCCATCGTAATGGAACTCTTCTCCAGGTGGACCAGATAGAGTTGGTCTCGATGATTTCCCTGTTGCTGTCGCCTTATAGGGAACACCTTCACTGGTTTTCCTCCGGAGTGAATTCCGAAAGGCAGAATCACCTTCAGTGGCTTGTTTCCGGGTGCATCCTGCGTATGAAACTAATATCGCTTTGCAACTAGGTGAGCTCCAACAGTCGGTTTCCGTTGAGCACATAATGTTTGTACCGATACTGCACAGCTTGCAAAGCGGATTATTTTAATCGCTGCAACCTCCATCCTTAGTGCACCGATGTCTCTTGACGTGGTGAATAGCTGGAGGATCTTCACCTTTTTCGGTATCTCCTATACCAGGAGCGCGGCAAACCGATTGCTCGCTAGTAGTCGTGCGTTGGGGTCCGATGGACCGGTGTCGTCATACCGTAGGCGCTTACAGCTGCTGGGTTTTGTCATGGTTTTAAGAGCTGAAAATCTTGCAAAAACAAATTAGTTTTCTCTTCACATGTGGCCGTTTTGCACCAATTTCGTCCTTCAATCACTCCAATAATGCACATTAATACTCGCTGTTGATGGTTTTATTCTTTTCGAGGTAGTCCTCGAAGAGTATGTCATCCCAGAAAACCAATGCCAAAAATTTTCCGACCCATTAAGCCTCCCTAGGCCGCTTAGCATCTCTGGTGCCGGCTTCAGTCCATTTCCGGGCACTCATTCTGTTCACTGGTGTGGATAGTGGATCCAGGTTCATTTTCTTGACATTGTCCTCGGTAATCGCATCGGAGGGCCTGCCGCTGCGAACTTGATCGGCAGAGGAGTTGCGGCCACCACGAAACTATCAAAACCTATATTTAACGGTATAATCTGACGGAGCATTTGTTCCATAATACTTATCCAATTTTTCTTTTGTTCTCTTCGCCGTTTTGCCGTTCAAAACATAATGTTTTATGAAAGAACGAAAATCGTTTTTATCCATATGCAACATGATGCCAAACATTTCAACAACAATCAACTGTCAAAACAAAGCTAAGGGCAGTATTGCACTGAGATTTGGTGTGTATGCCTAAATATGAACGGACTTCAGCACTTTGCAGTAGCATCGCATTTTGGTGGTTAAGGAGGTTACTTGTTACCCCTCCTAGTAATGTTGATATAACCCTATTATTGTGAAATAAACAATCGGTTTTGTTGAATTATGTGAAAATTTTTTTGCTGCTATTATTTTGGTGTCCGCAATTTAACGTGGACAGACTTTAGCTCATAGGCTCTTACTAGGTCCAGCTTCCTCAATTAATTGACTCTAATCTCATCAATAATGAAGTGCCCAGGATAATTTATGCCATTCAGCAAACAGTTTTAATGTCTATTATTATTTGAAATACTGAAAATGGGCCCCTTATCATAATGCACCTAATACCTTTATATTAGTTATGATGTTCTTGTGCTTGTAGATAGAAGTATCGATCACGTTTGAGTTTTTAAAAAGTTAACTGGCTTTTAAATTGTTTGACGTCCATGCAAATGCGGCTGTTATCCATCATTGCACCACCCCGCTTTTCCCTTTTAATAAAAAAAACATAAGACGTACACCTAAGAAGATTCATTCAATGATTGATTCAACATCTTTTACAAGACCGCATCAGCCCCACAGTGATGGATATGAAAAACGTCTTGAAAGCCAAAGCCGCATGGTCAGCAAAAACACTCCACAACTGTTGTGTCTGGACGAGAAATTATCCAATTTGCTACATTTTCATTACTTGGAAACAAGATTACCTGTAGATAAATTTCCCTGGCAGCCAAGTCGGGCGGCACGAGAAACTGTAGGTACTCTTATATACTGGTCAGTTTGTTTATGACACTGCACGGTTCCTTCGTCGGTTGACCGAGAAGGAGATTAAAAATAATGGTTTAATATCACGACAAAGTTTATATTTCTTAATTACACTTTTTCGGATAACGGCTTCTCCCTAGCGATGGATATGACGATGCCGTCAACGGCCAGCCAAGCAGCTCAACCTCTCTTAAGGCACCTATTGTCTTTCAACGCATGGAGACAAAAATATGGGAAGGACGATTTATGGCAACGTTTATTAAATCTTATTCTCGCTTTACTGCGAGTCGTTTCGGAGCCTGTCGCTATATCGCCCTTATATGAAAACATAAACAGGATGTCACTGCCACATATGTTAGTTTGTATAAAACATTTAACGACTTGATCGCTTTCATGAGCAGTTTGCAGCTTTATCAAATATAATGTCCAGCCGAGTATACTTCTAACTCTTGATAATTAACTCTACCATGTTGCATTTACGGGTTTTACGATACAAGCTAACAAACAAAATAGACAAATCTGGTATGAATGCATTACAAGAAGTATGTGTAATTGGTCAGATATGTGCATAGGGAATATCAGAAAACTATTCAGAATGAACATTGTTTACATTTTCCTAATAATTCATTGCTTACTTGGCTTTGATTGTTCTGCATACACACTCATCTATTGGTAGTACAAAGGTAATACAAATAAAATGCTAATTCATATTCCACCTCCATATTAACAGGGCTACATATCATCGTTACCAGGTAACGAACCGTCTACTTTTGGAAACATTACGATAGTTAATTTGTTAAAAAAATGTATGAAGTCTGTTGAAAATTTCGCCTCCATTTTTCCATTTGAAACTAACCACTGCCAAGCAGAACGTAGCAGTCTATGATGACAATCAGTAAGTTGTCTTTCAGCAAGCCCCTCGGGACGGAGAGGGTAAGACACTAGACTAAGTTCAGCATCATATCTTGGCACAAGCAGAAGTGATTTGTATCCTTCACAATCATAATTTTCTTACTTTATAGCAACAATGACTTGCACTCAGGGCAGATGGTTTTACGTTTCAGTTGCATCGCCGCTAGTTAAATAGCTGTTCAGAGAAGATGCTGTTGGACTTGTGCCCAACAAATGATGGGGAGCCGACAAGCTAACGAACTGAAATGTGACCACTGTGGACAAGGTACGGCTGTGCTCTGAATTTGACAATGTTGGACCGAGGGGATTTGGGTGGCGAACCATCTGCTGATTACCCAACGAACTGTAAGAACAAAGGGAAATAGACGACACAAATGAGGAGGAAAAGAATGAACCCTCTTTGGCAGAAGAGGAAAGCGACCGGAAGAAAGAAAAAAAGGGCGACGAAATGACCTTTCTCGGAAAATTGTTGCACTAGAGAGCAAGGGTACTTGGAATGCTGGAGAATTTTTCTTCTAAGCTATACACCGTCTTGGTTTAAAAATGAAAAAGAAAATGTGTCCACTAATAAACCGATTATATTATGGCTTATATGAATGTGTAAATTATCTTTCGTGTTACAAGCTTATGAACATGGAAAGCTAGTCTTGTTTTATTGCTTGGATAAGATCTGTATTTAGCATATACTAACAGCATGTTTATTGAGAAACCGTTTTCAATAAGTAATAAACATTTATTAGATTATCGTAATGAATTCTAACAAACCGGTATTTGTGCCACGATAACATATAAGAGTTTGGTTTTTACTATTCAAACATTATTATTATTATTGATGACCAGTGTCTGTTTTATCATTTATTATCATACGCAATGAAAAGCATTTCTAGTCAGTGTATATGAATTTGATTTGTTTTGAAAATTTCAGATGCCAAAATCAAGGGCAATGAACAAATCAACTCATTATGCTTTCATAACAACTCGTTTCTTGATACTCATTAGAGTTTGAGTTTCCAGGACAGTTTTGTTTAGATCGCAAGTCGATATTGAGTTTTCATAAAGGCCAATGCGGCAAACGTAAACAATGGCTTCTTCCGAAAATTTCACAAAATGCAAACTCGCTCAAGTAAACTACCACTTCTATTGTAACGGCGAAATCCTCTACTGTACAAGTACAATCGTCGTGGTTAAGTTAGCATTCTCGAGAAATTTGCGGAAGAAACCATTGTTTACGTTAGCAACATTGGCCCGTATGAATACTCCATGTCGAAGTGATCATTATTTTGAATATAGCAACCGCGGAGCCTTTTTTTCCTCTGTTCGGGACATTGTATTTTGATCTATTGTAGTATATCCCGTATCCTTTGTTTAGTGAATATCGAGAGGAGGCGTAAACAACGAAATTGTTTGCAACTTTTCATGTGCCATACAACAAGATTGGCAATCTTTCATACAACAGGCTGGATTCAGACGTTATATGGCTTAAATTTACATGAAATATCCCATTATATTCTGGAAAATCTAGCATTCCCTTTATGTGCATTAGATAAAGCAGAAAATTCAATGTTTCTTTTTATCTGTGTATGCTCACCATAGTACATATATTTCATCACATTCTGCAGTCATCCAACTTCAAACGTAAAAAGATGTTTAATTTCTCCAACAAATGGACGCAGTAACCAAGAAAATATAATCATGGCAAATAAAATGTGGTCCTAAATATAATTAAAAGCTTCAAAAAAGTTTCGGAGACTGAAATTTAGTAAAAATAGTGAGCAGTCAGATTTTCAACACAATGTTTTACCTTTGCACTAGAAATTTGTCGTATGACTCTTATTCGAATAAAATGGGTATGGCAGTACTTCAATATCACCCTTTTTTTGTGGGAGTGCTACAAATCTCCCAAAGTTGAACTATTTTATTTTTCCATAGATTAAATAAATAATACGATACTTATAATTATCGATTTTTTTTCAAAATAACCTGAGAAATAAAATTCCACATTTAATAATATTTTTCCATCTCTGTTGAATTTGGCGGCACTGCTCACATACTGTATAGCATACACATCAACGCTAATGTGCGTGTTCGACCATTCATAGAGCATTATATGCCCAACGTTATGGTGAGTCTTGTTGTCAATATTCTCATGGAAGAATGTCAAACAAACCCTTTCAATTTGTCTTGGTTATAGGCATGCTACCCAACACACGTGAAGTGCTGTGAAATGATCTACTTCAGTTTTTGGTGCAGTAGTGGAGAGCGTTAACTTGTTTATAGTTTTTCTTGATTAAAATCAGTACGATTAACATATGTACACAGATGGGATTAATGTTTTACGTAATATTATTAAAATAGATACATAGCAGTGGCAACTTTTTCGTATTAAATTGGAAGAAAATTATCAGAATCGAATGTTTTGTGTGTTGCTAAACGATTAACGGTAAGTGAACGAAAAAATTGTGAATAACTTGTGTACTCAGCGTTCGGTATTGAGTGCATATTCACCAATTTCCACTGGAGGTCTGCTTATTGAGCTCAAGATAGGTTAAGCTTCCCTATTCGGTGTTGTTACAGTTGTCATTGTTTGTTTTTTGGCAATGAATCAGGTTTTTTTTAAAGTTTCCGCTATTTAAACCCTTTGTGAGTGACAGCACTCTTCAAAGGCACGGCCCTTTATCAGTCAAAACCGGATTCCTTGCAAACAAAACAAACTATGACTCCGATACTGACCACGCATCAGACCTCCAGAACCAACTCAAACTATAGAACATCAAATACCTAGAAATTGAGAATTCACATAAATGAAGACTAACCATGTTTTCCTTATTCCAAGCTCATCCTCGGTGGATGAATTCGAGTATTACCACAGTATAACTGCAGAGCCTTACTGCCCTCTATATATCATAATTACAACTTAAAGTAACCTATCTATTTGAGCCTTATTAATCATCACATCATGTTCTACATCTAAAGAAATAAATATTGTTTCTTCATTTGATACTCAAAATGGTCTCCACGTAGATGAAATTGAATCTTCACTTTGACAACAGAACAGGCTATAATGAACATCCATCCACGAATGAACAAAACCACATATAGAATTTTGCAAGATGACGTCACTAGTGAACGTGTGGTTCATCCTGATGAATGAAATTCAGTTTTGACAGGTATTCGTGGTTTGTTTGTTTTCGAATTCAAACAAATGAAATAAACAAACCACGAACTCCTGTCAAAAGAAATTCATCCGATACATTTTGCGAGGTTATGTTAGGTTGCTGTAAAACTCAATTAACTTCGAAACTCAGCGGTTGCTCTGGTCAAGAGAATACTGTCATTTCAAAATTTATATTCACGAAGATAGGGTATGTGTCCCTTAACTCAACCTATTATTTAATGATCAATGTAATCGATCATTAAATAATAGGTTGAGTTAAGGGACACATACCCTATCTTCGTGAATATAAATTTTGAAATGACAGTATTCTCTTGACCAGAGCAACCGCTGAGTTTCGAAGTTTTATTATAAATCATAAAGTTTTTAAGCTGTTTGATTCAACTAGTTGAGACACTTGCTAAAATATGTTTGATACGATATTTGTTAGTATGTATCACGAAAAGTTACACAACTTTTTTTATAAGGTCAGAAACATACGAGGGATATGGATTTAATGTCGGTCTATAGGCACCAAATAGGGTCTATTCATGGATGCAACTTCGTCCCATTCGATGGATTTATTGCGAAGTGCAGTACATAAACGGTTTTTTTTTCTAATTTTATTAAATAAGGCATTGCTAGCTGTGTTCCCATTACTAAATACAAAATTTTACAAAACAAACTATAGTAAAACTGCCTCGACAAACTTAAGTGATGTTCATATATGTTTTATCGGCCATTAAATAATGAATACTATTATAATTCACTATACAATAATGTTGTTCCTTCGGTTTTTGTTTAGATAAGCCACTTGAATGTAAACAACCGCAAATTCATGCATTTCTTCTTGATATTTTACCAATAACAACCTTTTTACTACTTTATTGATACAACAGGCCATAGTTGGGAACATACAAAAAAATATGTCCCCAACATTGGGTCTACGATTTTCTTGTAAAATCATTGTTATTTTAGCTATGCGAACAGTTAGTTTGTAACGTGTAACTATTTTCTGCACATCCAGACTGCATTGTTTACTTTATCGATTCAATTAAGCCAAATTTAGATCACTTGAAGATCGTGTAGTTCATCTGTTCAGCTTAAACAATGATTTCATGATGCCCCAAAAATTCAAGAAATCGAAATTTACGTGGCAGTGAACAACTATTAGTTGATTGATATTGTCTCAATTGCTTCGGATTACATCGGTCATCCTAATAGCAACATGATTTTGTAGATTATCGCTAAATTAATGACACATTTGGTACATAGGCCGAATGAAGGAGCTAGGCTAACATTACATCCCCTTACCCTAGTTCGTCTTTCCGTAAAGGTTTTTTTCATTTTCAGCTCATTTTAGAGATGAATACCGAAACTGCTAACCGTAGAAAAAAAAACTTAGCCGTACAAAAAATCGTATTTTCGATCAGCTGCTTCTCGGATTTAACCACGAAATTGTTGTTATAGACGCGGCATTTCAGGTAGGCCCGGAGAACCTCGATTGTCCTCAGCTGGGGAACGTTTTGAGGGTTCGCGTGCTCACCTCCTTAGTGGGAGAGGTGAAATAATACCGCCACCTTTCGGACTTAGGCATCCTGGTTCAGATATGCCTCAGCGTCCAACACCACTATCACATTGCACTTTACCGAGAAAATCGCCTTGACCACTGCCTTCTTCCACTGTTTCTGTGTGGTTTCAACTAGTTCTTTATTTCAGAAACAATGCGCTCACTGAACGCCACAGATTGAATCCAGATAGAAAAAACTATGAGGACAGCCCAATGGGGTTGTACGCAAAGATGACGTGGGACTACCGTAACTATTTCGAAATAATCTACATGTATATCTATGCATATACATGTATATCATATCGTGATATGACAACCAACTGGATCATACATATTTCCCTCAGATTTGATAAATTTGCCTGACTTGGCACGACTGCATTAAAAAGCCACTTGCTTGCGACAGCCGCTGGTCTGATATTCTAGCTGGTTGCTCGCCCGCGCTTTCTACAGGGTACTTACAACCGTCAGCTGTCAGAGCAGTACTGGTCATTACCGCTCTGCACAGCTCCATGGCTGCCGAGCGAATGAAGAAAATTTGATTGGCTCTGTTTTATCATCAGGCGCTATACTGCATGTGAGACGTTCCCTTACTTAAATTTGATGTGATATGTAAAGTACTGTGTATTTGGTAAATTTGCTCTGAAAAGCGGCATTGCCAAAGACATCACCTTATATTTGCGTTAATGTCAATAGTTGAATGTTAAAAATCAATAGTTTTTAATATTTAAATCGAAGCATGAAAATCTTCACGATCCCTGATTGGTGCAAACATTTTTGAAAATCAATCGTGGCATGACTTAGTTGTTAACGTTTAAAAACCTATATATTTTCGTGACGCTCCAAATTTTCGCAATTCGAACGTATGCCCCAGTATTGAAAACACAGGGCATTGGTCCTACGTCAAAAAATCTTTGTCCTCTTCAAAATTTTGGACGGTTGGGAGCAATACATATTGCTCCAGCATCTCTGGCCGCCTGCATAAGCAATCACCGCTGCGTTTTGGATCGCCCCATTATCGTTCTGGCGTTCTTGGCTGCGGTTTGTCATTGGGTGCCTATGGTAAACTGTAGAACAATCTGCGCTTTTTTGCTGACAGAATCTTTATTGCGGTTTCTGGGTTTCCATAGTTCTCAACACGGCCCCAACCCGGACTGGCGCTTCTGCATGTGGATATGTTTGAAAATGACCACATCTTGTACCAGATTGATCGCACGAACCTCCTTGACGACGCACGAAAATAAGGTTGCCACCTTACGTTCCGTCTTCCGACTTTGAGCTTGTATTATGAATCCTCTGGTCGCTTAAAACAGGTCAGACAGCTGGACGGAGGGCTTCGCTGATGAACTCTCCCTTCTCCAGAAGTGCCAGAATCTTGTAGCTGTTTCCGCGATCGTATCCGGCCGACCTTTTTGGGCTCGGATGTCGCAGGCGGTACGAACAAACCATAGATCGAGGTGGTTTCACTGTTCTCGCCATAGCTCCCATAAACCAATTGATGTAGCTATCAAATTTTCACAGTATAGTATATATTGACTACTGATCCATGGCCCGAACAGCAGGTGGCAGGGTAATCGCATGCCTCAACTTAACAGATGAGTGAGATCCACAGACTCTAACTCTCTTGGCATAAAGATAGCACAGAGTAGGTAAAATTTTCTAGCAACCTTGCCGAGAATTGTCAAAACTCTAGAATAATAATGAAGAAAGCGGACGAACCAAGAAATGCATCGTTTGCTTTGAGAACCTTTCATCGTTCACATCTTAAATCGTCCACACGGTACGTTTTAGAATGATTAAACGTCGTTTCTGATAAGATCAGTTACCCTTTAAAAAAGCAATCAACAATCAATCATCACCTCAAATTATACGAGAATCAAATAAGAAAGTCAATATCAGACATTTTGACCGTACAAGATTAAATCGGCTAAATCCAGGGATGTTTTGGGTACACCATGGAATTATAGACTGTACACGAAAAAAAGGAGACACATAAAAATGGTCACCAGAAAATCATTTTTAGTCAGATTCTCTTCCAATAATTTCTTTAAGGGAATAAATAAATCATTATAGATATATGGTTACTTAATTGATTTGTTCAAACATATCACCTGACCGAATACCCGTACTTTGCCCTTGGCACGATTTATAAAGTTTAAGGGTATTGTGTGGCTGCCCAGACAACCTAAATGCACGTATATTGAAAGTTGTTTTTGTTTTCATATATATATATATATATATATATATATATATATATATATATATATATATATATATATATATATATATATATATATATATATATATATATATATATATATGAAAACGAGCAACTCTATACGTACATTTAGGTTGTACCTTTGTAATCGCGCCAGGAAACAGCTCGATAAATTCAGTTAGTAACCATATATCTATAATGTTTATTTATTCCTTAAGAAAGTATTGAAGAAGAATCTGACTAAAGCTGATTTTCTGGTGACCATTTTATGTGTGCTCTTTTTCGTGTACGGTATCTATAATTCATGGTGTAAAACATCCTGGTTAGCCGATTTAATCTTGTACGGTATCAAATGCGATATTGACTTTCTTATTTGATTCTCGTATAATTGGTGATGATTGATTGTTGATGAAAAAGGGTAACTGATCTTATCAGAAACTGACATTTAATCATTCAAAACGTCAATGAACGATTTAAGATATGAAGACGAAGGTTCAAAACAGACGTGCGTCTTGGTTCGTCTAGGTTTTGACAATTCGACGAGACTAGCAGAAAATTTTGCCTACTTCGTATTTATCTTTGCCAGAGATGGGAGTCTGTGGATCCTTTCATCTGTTAGGGTGGTTGAAATACCTGTTGAGCCAATGAATCGGTAATCAATGCTATACTATGCCTGTAATTTGATAGCTACATCCAGTGGTTTATGCCCAATGGCGGGGCAATGAACCGCACTCCTCTGTGGTTTTGTTCTGCCGCCTGCGTATCAGTAGTCGACGTATGTGGCGCCTCTGAGAGGAGAGTTCAGCCGAAGCCTGGTTCAACCGTTCGACCGTTTTAAACTGACCCGGGATTCAACGAAAACCAGATGCGCAGGTGAGCAATACTCGTGCGTTGACAGATCAATCTGAAGCTGACCCGGATGTATTTGGCAAGTGGATAATCACGCATGCGGAAAGCATCAGTCAAGCCGATATTGAAGGCAAGTGAGAGCGAACTACCTGGCCGAAGATTCTGTCGGCAAGCGCAGATTGTTCTACGGTTACTGTAAGTGCGGTATCTAACGGCCAAAGGCTATACGTAAGAACGCTGGGGCTGGTAAATGGCGATTCAAACGCGTGACCTTATAAGGCGAGATGATAACGAGCAATATTTATGGCCGTCCCAGGAAATTCAATCTGCGTATCCTTCAGGAAGCGCGTTGTTTCTGAGAATGAAATTTAGTTGAAACCGCGCAGCGGAAGAAGGCAGTGTCAGGCGATTTTCTCGATGGGGTCTGATGTGATGGTAATTGTTGGACGCTGAGGAATCCTAGTTCAAGTTAAATTCCTCTCCAGAAGATGAGCCGCATTATCAAAACGTTCCCCCAGCAAAGTGTCGAGTGCGGCCTACCTGTAAATGCCGCGTCGCGCAACAATTTCGTGGTTAAATCAGGCAATAACTGATCAGAGAAATACGATTTTAATGCAGCTATTTTTCTGCAGTTATCGGCATGTTGGCATGGTGTTCGCCACGAATTTTGGAATATCATAGTCATGAGCAGATAATTTACACGATCTTCAAGTGATCAAATTTGGCTAATTAGCGTGTGCAAATGTACACGTTACAAACTAAGCTGTTCGCATAGCCTAAAATAACAATGATTTTACAAGAAAATCGTAGACTAATATTTAGGGACTACACTGTATTCCAACTATGTATATATCAACAAGTAATGGAGTTGTTATGATATGTGCAGTTGTTGTTCAAGTAATATACAAACAAACCAGAATTAACATTATTGTATAGTGAATTACTCATTATTTAATGGCCGATAAAATATGAACATCACTTAAGTTTGTCGGAGCTGATTACTACTATAGTTTGTTTTGTAAATTTTGTATTTAATGTGGGAACTGCAACTAGCAATCTGCATTTAATAAGGTGAAAGGCCGTTTTATGTACTGCGCTACGTAATCATCAGTGGGACAAGTGCAATCCATGAATGGGCTATTTGGTATACCTCGACCAGCATTAAATATCCCTCGTATTTCTGACCTTCTTTCATTGATACATGCTACCAGATAATCGTATCCAAGCATATTTGCAGCAAGTGTCTGACTAGTTGAATCAAACCAACAAAACGCATGATTTATAATAAGGCTTCGAGCTCAGCGGTTACTCTGGTCAAGAGAATACTGTCATTTCAAAATTTATATTCACGAAGATAGGGTATGTGTCCCTTAACTCCAGCCTATTATTTTAATGATCGATTACATTGATCAATAAATAATAAATTGAGTTAAAGTTACATCTATCTTCGTGAATATAAATTACAGAATGACAGTATTCTCTTGACCAGAGCAACTATATAATTTCGAAGTTATTGAGTTAACCTAATAACCTCATATATCGGATGAATTTCTTTTGACAGGAGTTCGTGGATTTGTTTGACTCATTTAATTCGAAAACAAACAAACCACGAATGCCTGTGGAAACTTCACCATTCATCAGGATGAACCGCACGTTCGCGAATGACATCATCTTACTGGAGATTCTAGCCAATGTGGTTTTGATTCATTGTGGATAGTATTCATTATAGCTGATTCTGTTGATAAATGGAATTCAATTTCATCACGTGAACCATTTTAATCAAATGAAGAAACAATATTTATTTCTTCTGGAGAGTATGGAGCATGATGATGATGTAAGATAGATAGATAGGTGCACTTTAAGTTGTAATTATGATATATAGAGGAGCAGTAAATAAATTATACTACGTGGTAATACTCGAATTCGTATCCGCGAGATGAAGCTGGAATAAGGAAGGCATGGTTAGTAATTCTCCAGTTTCTAGATGATTTGTGTTCTATGGATGAGTTGATTCTGGTCTGATGCGTGGTCAATATCGAGTCATGGTTTGTTTTGTTTTAAGGAGTCCGGTTTGACCGTCCGTGCCTTTGAGTGCTGTCCACCAAAGTTTAAACCTTGGAAGCACAAAACTTGATGCCAAACAGGCAATGACAACTGTAACAACACCGAATAGGAAACTAACCTGTGACTCAATAACGACCTCAATGAAATCGATATGCATATTACCGGGCTGGCGTCCCATTCGTTCGCTACCGTTAATCGTTGTAACACAAAACATTCGATTCTGATAATTTTCTTCAATTTAATGCGAAAAGAGATTGCCGCTACTCTCAATAATATTACGTAAAGAGCATTAATCCCATCTGTGTATATGTTAATCATACTGGTACAATCTCTCAAATACAAACAGTGTAACGCTCCACTACTGCACCAGAAAACTGAAATTAGATCCTTCTGGCACTTCACGTGATAATATATAACAAGACAAATTGAAGATTTGTTTAACATTCTTCCATGGAGAATGTGACAGCCAGACTCACCGCTGGCTTTATTGGGCACATATAATGCTCTATGAATGTCAGACACGCATGCGTATATTGTATGCTATACAGTATGTAATTATATATTGTGGAACATTTCTCAGGTGTCTGAAAATCGATGAGATATAAGTATCGTATTATTTATTTAATCTATGGAAAACAAAATGGATTCAACAGAGGTTTATATCCTTTCCAGAGGTGATATGAGAATGCTGCCATACCCTTTATTCAGATAAAGTCATACGACAAATTTCTATGTATGATGAAGTGACTGCTCATATTTTACTAGGGTAGTCTCGAAACTTTTGAAACAATTATATTTAGGACCATTTATTTGCCCATGTTATATGATGTATTGCAGTAACAGTGGAAGAATGCACACGTTGAAGTTAGTTGACCTGAATGTGATGAAATATATGTATAGTGAGCATACGCAGATGAAAGAACTGATGAATTTTCTTAATCTAATGCGCATGAAGATGTAGATTTTCGAAATATAATGGAATATTTCATGTAAAATTTAAGCCTTAAACGTCTGAATCAACCTGTTATGGCGTTATAATGTGTTGTATGGCACATGAGATTGCAAACTAATACCTACCTCTATATTCACTAAACAGAAAATGAGATATACTACAATGATCCAGATATGTCCCCGAACGAAGGAAAAGAGCTCCTTATTATATATTCAAATAATGATCACTTCGGCATAGATATTCATACGGGCCAATGTTGCTAGCATGAAACAATGGTTTCTTCGCAAATTTCTCGGGAGCACGACGATTATACTTATGCAATGAGACTTCGCCGTTACAATAAATGAGTAATTTACTTGAGCGAAGTTTGCATTTTGTGAAATTTTCGGCCATTGTTGCATTTGCCACGTAACCTTTATGAAAACTCAATATCGACTAAACAAAACTTATCCTGAAACTCAAACTCCCAATGAAGTATCAGAAACGGATTGATATGAAGCATAATGAGATTGATTTGTTCATTGCTATTTGGCATCACCAATTTTCAAAGGCAAATCAAATCATATGCACTGACTAGAATGCTTTTCATTAACGTATGATGTAAATGATAGAAACAGACACTGGTATCAATAATAAACGTAATGTTTGAATAGTAAAGTATAGAGCTCTTATATGTTATCGTGGCTGCTACCGGTTTATTAGAATTCATTACCATCAACAAATGTTGTAGAAAACAGTTTCTCAATAAACATGCTGTTAGTACTAAATAGTCAAAACTTAATCATATAAACTGTAACACGAATATTTACACATTCATATAAACCATGTCAATCAGGATGTGGACATTTTTATCTTGGGCAGGGTATAGCTAGGTTTATGCCAGTACCGCGCTGTATAGTGCGGCAATTTTCGAGAGGTCATTTCGTATCGCCTTTTCTTTCTTCCGGTCGCTTTCCTCTTCTGTAAAGGAGTTCATTCTTTTTCTCCTCATTTTGTGTCGTCTATTCCCTTTGTTCTTCAGTTCGTTGTAATCGGCAGATAGTTCATCCCTCGGTCAACGTGTCAAATTCAGGCACTGGCCATACCGTCACAGTGGTCATTTCAGTTCTCGTTAACTGTCGGCTCCCATCATTGTTGGGCCTGCAGAATCAACGGCACAGCGAACGTAAAACCCTGCCTTTGAACAAGTCGTGTTACTTATAGAAATGAAATTATGATTGTGAGGATACAAATCACTCTTGTGCCAGATACAGATGCTGGGCAGTCTAGTGTCTTGCCTGCCGTCCCGGGGGCTTACTGGAACAGCACTGATTGATAAATCATAGACTGCTGCCTGCCTTGTACGTGAAGTTAGTTTCCGTGGAAGATGGAGATAGTGATTTGGCAGAACCTATAATTAAAGGCTATCGTCATGACTCAAGAAGTTCCGTTCTAAGGTTCGTTACCTGGTAACGATTATATGTATAGCCATGATATATGGAGGTGGAAATGGAGACTTGCATTTTATTTGTAATTACTATGTACTAATCAATAGATGATGTAAGAACAATCAAATAAATGTAATGGGTAGGAAGATGTAAACAGTATTTCTGATATTCTATGCTATATCTGACAACACATACTTCTATGTACGTGCCAGACTGTCTATTTACCTCGTAAAGGCCATGTAAATTGTAAAGGTTAAATTATGCTCGGCTGGATATGATATTACAGGCTAATAAATGAAACGATCAGATCGTTAAATGTTTTATGCAAACCCAACATATGTGTGACATCTGTTTATGTTGCAGAACTTGATGAGCGACTCATGACTAAACAGACCCCAATAAACGTTACGCCGCCATTCCCATATTTTTGTCTCCATGCGTTGAAGACATGAGCAACAGAGGTTGGCTGCTGTAACTGGCCGTTGACATCGTCGCCTGGCTCCCTCGCTGAGAAAACCGTATCCAGAAAAGTGTAATTAGAAATATATTGATATTAAACCATTGTGCAATCTCCTTCTCAGTCAACCGACGAAAGAACCGTGCAGTATCATAAACAAACTTGACAATGTCGTGCCTACTCATTATATGATATCTACAGATGTCTTGACTTTAAAGCAATGAAAATGTAGCAGAATTGAATATTCTCGTCAGGCAGCAATTGTGGAGTATTTTGCTGACCATGCAGCTTTGGCTCAAGACGTTTTTCATATCCATCGCCAACGGAGCTGATGCGATGCTGTAAGATGTTGAATCAATCTTCTTGATGTACGTCTTATATTTTATTAAAAGGAAAGCAGATGAATGCAATGACTTACATTATGGACATCAAGTAATTTAAGCCAGTTAACACTGCGTGATCGATACTTCAATCTACAAGCGCAAGAACATCATAACAATATAAAGTATTGGAATTGATATGATAAGGAGCCCATTTCCATTATTTCAAATAGACATTAAAACTGTTTGCTGAATGGCATAAACCAGTCCTGATTTTCATTAATGATAGTTAAAGTCAATTATGGAAACTAGTTCTAGTAAAGCCTATGGCAAAGTATCTGTCGCGATCAAATTTACTTGGCCTTACCAAACAATAGCAGCAAAATTTTCGCATGAAGCAAAGGCCATTGTTTATTTCGCAATAATAAATTTATATCAACACTAGAATGAGCACCCAGCCACCAGGAAATGCCTCGAAACAGGCATGCACCGTCTCAGTGCGATACTGCCGCTTAGCTGTTTTGACAGTTGATGATTTGTTAATGTTTGGCGTCATGCATGGGCTTCAAAGAGCACTGGACCTAACAAATAAGGCATTATGTTTTTTGAACGGCAAACGGCGTATGAAGAACAAAGAAAGGTGGATGAAATATTCAATGAACAAATGCTCGTCAGATATACCGTTCGTCTCGGTTTTATTTCGTAATTATCTGCCGATGCAGCGAATGCAGTACCGGAGTTAATGTGGAAGATCCATATCACGCCAGTGAACATGAAGTGCTTCAGATGGAGCGAAGCCATCACCAGAGATAAGCGGCCTAGGAAGGCTTGATGGAGTCGGAAATTTGGCGTTTTCTGGGATGACATATAACTCGAGGACTATCGAAAATCATCAACTGGCAAGTATTAATGTGCGTGTGGAATTGATTGAAGGACGGAGTGAACAAAGGCAACTGCATGTGAGAGAAGGCATGAATTTATTTTTGCAGATTTTCAGCTCTTAAAACCATGACAAAACCCAGCGTACTAACGCGGACATGACGACGCCGATCCATCGAACCAACGCGATACTAGCGGTAGAAACGGACAGCAATGAAATCATCGAGACAACTCTATCTGGTCACGCGGAAGGATTCCGTACGATGGCGGAACTGATGTCTTCCGTTGTCGAGAGACCCGGTATCTCAGTGACAACTGCGTGACAGTGTGTGGCTGCGCTGATTTTCGTACGGGACAGCGTGAACCGCGGTGTAACAGCCCTTTTACGTCACCAGGTGTGCCTCGATGAAGGTGCCTTTTCAAAGTGCGCCAACAATGTAAGAAGTAATGTGAACGTGCGGAACAGACGTTTGGCCTGGTCGGCGTCGTCCTCTCCGATGGATGAAGGACTCGAAGACTCCGGTACCTGTGTGACGCCGTTGCAATTAAATCGCCTCGGTACGCCAACGTTATCGCGGCCGTCATATCCTAGCCGGATCTTCCCGCCGGGTTGGTGCAATCGGGTCTCTTCCGCGCCGTCTTGAACAATTGTGCCCGGAAATAGCGTTTCATCCCGGGATACTGGTTGTGCGACTGATCTAGCGGCTTTGCAGTGTAGTGGAGGAGGAGTTGCGATCAGCTGCCATCTGCTTCGATTTCAGCTGATATCGAAACCATCGGAATCGAGGTTGAGCTGCCGTTGGCCTATCGCCATCATCGCGACCTATTGATACGGCAAGTACTGTATGAACGACATTCGCAACGCTACTCGGAGGCAGAGACAGTTATCATCACCGTAACCTAAATAAAGTACAGAGGCTTACCCGGCGTAACAGACAGAATGGTACGCAGAGAACACGGAGAACCCAATACGAGACGGGTTAGTCAGGAGTCCATTCGTCAACATCTTACTCTCCAGCATGGAAATTGTATCCTTGGCCTGCGCCAGAGAAGCCTCAGCTCAACGCTATCCGGTGCGGAAGCCGAAGTCATCCTCGGTCGGCCATCCATAGGCAATTGCAAATCGTGTGCTGAAGGATCCGACAACATGTCGACGTACCTATCAGCAATGGCTCAGTCAACTGATGACGGCAAATCAGGCATCGGCGATCATCCAGCTGTAGTAACATGTAATGTCGGTGACTCTTGTAATCATTGATAGACCCGCTAAAGATTTGTACGGTGAGCCTCCGGAAGGCAGCTGCCAGCTGGAAAGCTGGTTTGTCAACATTAAAGTCGCGTCGAATGACAGCCAAGGCCAAGTGATTCTGCTGGGCAGCAGTAGCACTAAGGATAAACGATGCTCTTTGCGAAAGATAACGAGATAAGTCAACATGATCAGCTCCCGCAATCGGACATAACATCGTCAGTCACGCAGCTTTGCTGCGCAACGTAATATCATATATCAGCGACTTCACCCAGAGGTGATCGAAGGCTCCAGAACATGAAGGCCCCTGTTTTCGATGAACCTAGCAAGCCTTCAGTATGACGGAGTAGTTTTCAGCCAGTACCTCAGCCTGACTACTTTCCCACTCGTGTGGAAGTCGGCAAGGCAATCCCCGTCAGGCCTCGGAAAGATCCATCGTATTCAGAGCCACATCGTACTCTCAGGAGTAGGCTGATGCGAATGCGATCCGCCGTCGGCTTCTCTCCGACAGGCTTATCATCCCGCGCCGGAGCGAACAGTCCTCATTTATATTAAGGACTCCGCTTTACGAAACTAGTCTGTAATTTATAAAGTTGCCTCTCAGAATGAGTGCAGTGGCCGTGTAAACGTGCAGGATTGCGTCAATTAATAGCAATGACGTTGGTACGGTGATGAAATGAAACATCGTCATGTTGAAATGTCGAAAAAGAGCGGAAGAAACATTCTTCTTTCTTCAGCTGTCTGTAGCGTTAAGCCCAATTTGCAATCCTTGATAGACAGATATTTACCTCATCGTTTTTTTTTTCAGTTTTTATGCCATATCTTGGTTCAAGTCAAATTAGGCACGCTGTATTATTTTATTAATCTTATTTTTATATTCTTTAAGTTCCTTATGGAATACTGCAAGGTTTTATGAAAGATGCGACTATGTGAAAGACGGTGACAAAATAAGTAGCGCCTAAAACAGGCAGAAAACATGGAATTAAGTAACATAGAAACATTTCAGTGATGTGTTCTCGGGACCTCCTGCAGGCACTTCGTGCTCAACCAACAGATAACGTGGATCAAATAGTTATTTTATTAGTAACCAGTTTTGTCAGCCCTGGCATCGAATGTACAAATTCTCGATGGGATTAGTGAAGGCTATTCACAGCGGTTGGATCCGACAGATTCCTTGGTCTTTGGCGGTATGCTACCGGGTCGTTGTCTGATGCGAGCTGCTCTTCCTGAAGAACCTTCAGATTTTATAAATAGCAGGATCTGCCGTCGATTTCGTACTCACTCAAAATGCCCCAGACATATAAATTTCATAACACAATAACAAATAAGATTAGCAGCTAATGTGAAGCTCCTGGCTCTTATGAAACGCGAATATACTTTCGTGCTGGCTCGAACTAGATCCGTCCAGAGAACCATTTCCAGAACTCTGGGGATATCGTATGCTCCTTTAGGAAGGTCCGTATGTCGCGTTAAGGGAGAGAGATTTGGCAAAGACGTGACGATCCATACAGATGAAGTCCATGCAAAAAAGACAAGTTATGAAGTCATTTTGCGTGACATGGCAAACCCAGCCCGTTGTGAGAGACGCTAGCAAATGGGCGGCACCTGGCGAAGTAACCCGCGAATATACAGACGGCGGCAGACGGATTCGACCGGAAACTGATAACTGAAGGGTACTCACAGATACCTTCGGGATCTTCGCGCCGATCTTGTCCGTTCTCGCATCCGTTTCTGCAGGCGTCCACCGCTGCCTGATCAACCCATCTTTACTGACTCGCAATATGCTAATTGATAATCACGTAGCATTCACCGTTTTACATCGCAGGCGACAGACGCCGGATACACAAGGAATTGCTCCATTTTTTCAATTGAATCAAATAAATCACATATACAAATACGCCGGAACAAGCCGTTTACTCAAAACATGTCAAGTATCAAACGCAAACAATCGATCTTCAATGGAAACATCAGCTTATCGTGAAATTAGATCTTTTCCTTTATTTTTTCAGCCTGATTCAATTTTTTTCTTTAAGTAGGCTCCTTTATTTTCAGTATTTATAGATGAAGGCAAAAGAATATAAAGATAGGAATGAAAGGCACTTTGGGCTACTTTAGTGGAGCCAAGTAAAAAATGGAAGTGGCTTGCTGTCCCCTTTTCTGTACAATATGAAGAGCCCGTCAGTGAAACGCAAGGGCACGCGTCAGGGAGATTTATATGCATTCGCTTCTGGGACTCTTCTCTTACTCTAGAGCGGTGAGCGTTGTGAATAAAACCATGTTTTCAACTCCTGCATACCCTCTTATCATGCGATAATGGTAAACAGGAAACGTTAGTCGGAAGTGGAGTGGAAAATTAAGATATATAGCGCAGGGAACGCACAATTAATGTATCGTAGGGACTACGATGAATAATTTATTTTTCATTCCTAAGGTACTTTTAACTCCACCTGAGACTGTTGAGCTTTATGGATGGGACTCTATTCTAAAGTTGGGATGCAATTCAAATGGCTATTTTTGAGTTAAATTAGATAAATGTTTGAATTCCCTCTGCAGTTATTTTTTGACTATTGAGATCAGTGGCTATGATGGCATTTTAATTATTTTATTTTTCATTCATATGACTAGGATGATTTGAGCCTTGGATTCCTTTGGTTCATAAAGATGAGACATCACCTACATATCGTAATCAAATCAACACGTGCTATCTTTAATAACCTTCTCAAAGACAAGACCTAGAACTCGAACAAATTTCACCGACGTCGACAAGTTGTGTAATCACCTGATGCCTGCATTGACAGTATCTGTTGATTGTAGCATAACCACTTTTTGTAATTCTACTTCGTACATGTTCTCAAACTAATGAAACCTTGAAGTCTGAAATATGCAAAACCGTGGCTCTGAGCCTCTTTCAGTTAACTACATAATTAATTCTGACAACACACAATATTTTCTTACGGAGAGTAATTCACCTTACAAATAGAACTGATCATGAGAGCTATAAACCGCAGCTAAACAAATTTGAAAGATGCCATGACATGTGCCTTTTCCGTCGAGCAATAAACGACATTGTTTGAAGTCCGATGAGTCAGTTTTCATCAGTAAGATATTTTTCTGCTGATACATTGGCAATGCATGCTA
>JASCZW010010254.1:0-37642 GCA_034211315.2 Aedes japonicus
ATTTGAATTACCTACAGTTCTATTAGGTTTATATATCTACCACCACTAGTCAAGTTATAAATCTTTTCGCGTACACTAGCTCTCTAGCGTTGGAGGTTTTCGAGTTATCGTTTTTTATAGAGAGTTTTTGCGTTTTTGATCATACTGTAGTGGAAAAAAAAAGTTTAATAATAATGTTTCTCGAGTAGACGAATGTACTTTCTCTGATATACCTGCATGTAAAGGGCGAACACGAAATTATTGCGACACATTCAACAGGGCATAACTTTTTTACCATTGGGTAAAAATCAACCAAATTTTGCACACTTTCTCATTGATGTGTATTGTTTACATGCTGCCAAACTCGAAGTCGTGTTTTTCGATTCAACGAAAATGGAGGTGAACCAAAGTGAGTCGAGAGAACAAATTCTTTCCAAACACCTGGAATTTCCTGACCTGTCGCACCGGCAGTTGGGAAAAATGTTGAACATTCACCATTCAACCGTCTCCAGAGTGATGAAGTGGTTCCAGGAGCGGTTGACGTTGGACCACGACAAAGGAGCTGGAAGAAAACCGGGACCGGAGAACAAAAAGACGTAGGGAAAGGTGAAGCGGATGATTAGAGCAAATCCCAACATCTCAAGCCGTGATTTGGCTGAAAAGATCGGCATGTCGCAGAGTTACGTCCAAAATGCAAAGAAGAGAGCTAGACTACATACATACAAGGTACAGAACTTCCCAAACCGCGATGAGCGGCAACAATCGACGGCTAAAACTCGGGCACGGAAGCTCTACCACGGTGTTCTATTAAGCGTTATTATCAAAAATAATATACCATTAAATCGGTGAACGCCAGTTGGTTTGTCATGCTATTCTATACCTCTGGGCAAATTTTCAAAAATCTCTTGGACAAAATTTTGAGTTACGCCCTTTTAAGTCGTAAAAGAAAAAATCGAATAAATCTCAATATAACATTATAAAAAAACACATTTATCATCATAACGATAAACGCCAGTTGGTTTTTTACCATTCCACGTCTGGACTTATATTTGAAAAAAATTTGTGCAAAATTTTGAGTTACGCCCTTTAAGTCGTACAAGCTTAAAAATCGAATGAAAATCAATATAACGTCAATAAAAACACGTATATCATCAAAATGATGAACGCCAGTCTGTTCGTATTGTCATTCTACATCTTAAAACGAATTATAAAAAGATCGGCGTTATTTGAACTTACGCCTTTTGTGGTCGTAACTTCAAAACTCGAGAAAAAAATTAATGCAATATCACATAAGATACAAATGACACAAACGCGTTTCATAATTATGTTTGAGACACTATATGTTGTTTTCGTTTTTGCGGTGTTACACCATAAAGTGTAGAGCGCCAACAAGCGTGGGACTTTGACAGCTCAACATCATTGGTTTGTAAACAATGTAAACTCGATTTTTTCCCGGTGTACGGCGGTGCAGTTGTGGTGTACCTACACCGCACAAACGAAAACGACATTAGATGATAAAAAAAAGTTAATCAACGCAAGCATTGGTATTTATAACATTGTTAACAATTTATAACAAGGTGTGTTTACAACGAATACAGTACGGTTGTTTTTTGAAAGTAAACAATGGATAGTAATGAATCCAATCGGAGAAAAGTGTGCATTCTATCCTGTCCAATAACAAAAATGTTAGACCTATGTACTTCCACTGCTGTGAAATAAGTCATTTGCTTGATATTGCCAATCGACAGTGGTATTATCCGTCATCTATATGTACATCGTGCAGAGGAAGTGTAATACAAACAATGGTTCAAAATAAGAAATCTTGTACCTGTACAAGTACAAATATGACTCTGCACAGCTGTCCAGGTCTACTGGTACATGCAATTGTGAAATTTTCCGGGCTGCGAAAGTAGTAATTGGGAAAAATTTACCCGGTGTAGTTCCGTAGAAGGTGAAGCCAGGCCGTCCCAGAAAGAAAGTTTCTGATGTGGCTAAAGTGGTTCGCATTTGTAACGTTTGTCTGTCTGAAATTAAGCGAGGTAAAAAGCCTGGATGTAACTCTTCTGAGCAAACATTTTTTTCTAAAATTCTGAAGGCTAAAAATTCTCCGTCAAAATCAGCAGAAGCTGCGGTGTCCTATTTTCTAACTGAGAAGCGTCATCATCCGGTATAGACATCAACTTATATGTTCTTTACATCAAGAATGAATTCATATACTTAGGTGGCAATCAGATTCGTCTCTCTAATCGTCGAGGTAAGCCGTCTCTCTAACCAAAAACATCACTCGCATCAGTCTCAAGCAATAAAGCCAAAATGTGCTCCGATGACCTCCCGAGCAGGACCGGAATAGCTTGATAACTGGCCTTGGTATTATGGAGCTCAGATAAAGAGGTGCCTGAGGATAATACCATAAAATTAGTTCACACAATGTTATGCGAATACCAAATTTTGCTTCCAGGTATTTGGTTAGGTACCTCTTAATCTGAGCTGTTTGATACCAAAGCCAGTTATCAAGATCGAAACTAGGTATTCATATGTTGTTGTCTCCTGCTCGGGCTATTTAACGTTTAAACGGAAAAATTGCGGAAAACTCTAGATAATGATTGTTAGATGAACTAGCTTTTACACAATTGTTTACAGGCGCTCATGAAGGGTCCGGAATAATGTTCGAACCTGGAACCAAAAAAGCTTTGAAGATGAATTCACAAGCAATCTTTTAGTATGATTAGGCTTGGAGAAGCTATTATAGGACATAATGTTATAGTCGTGAAAATCTCAGCTAAACTGATCTACTTTTCAATTGGTTACAGCTGTTTGAAAAATGCATTGTGCCTCTACCAAAAATATGTTTCTAGGCGGTTACTGACCCATATATTCATATATCGATTTGCTTTAAAAACTCTGCAATTACGGTAATTTCAAAAGGCGTAAGTAATCAATCTTATCCTCAAAGTTTCTCAAAAACCGATCCAGAAGTGAATAATGGTAATACAAACAGACTGGCGTTCATCATTTTGATGATAAATGTGTTATTATTGACGTTATATTGATTTTCATTCGATTTATTAGCTCCTACGACTTGAAAGGGCGTAACTCAAAATTTTGTGCACAAGGATTTTTTTTCAAATATAAGTCCAGACGTGTGGAATGGCATAAAACCAACTGGCGTTTATCGTTATGATGATAAATGTGTTTTTATGATGTTATATTGAGATTATTCGATTTTTTTCTCTTTACGACTTAAAAGGGCGTAACTCCAAAATTTTGTCCAAGGATTTTTTGAAAATTTGCCCAGAGGTATAGAATAGCATAACAAACCAACTGGCGTTCACCGATTTAATGGTATATTATTTTTGATAATAACGTTAAACAGAACACCGTGTCTACGAGAAGATGCTGACAAAATATGGCTGCTGTGTGATGGACGACGAAACGTATATAAAAGCCGATTTTAAGCAAATTCCGGGGTTGGGCTTTTTCACCGGCAAGAGCAAGGTCTATGTGGACGACAAATTTAAGAAGAAGAAAATGTTGAAGTTCGCCTCCAAATATCTCATTTGACAGGCCATCTGCTCTTGCGGACTGAGGAGTGAGCCTTTTGTGACAAAAGACACTGTAAATGACGAGATCTACAAATCTGAGTGCCTCGAGAATCGCCTTTTGCCGTTCTTGCAGCAGCACGACGAAGCTCCGCTATTTTGGCCAGATTTGGCATCATGCCAGTATTCTAAAAGTGTCCTGGAGTGGTATGAGGCCAATTCTGTCCATTTTGTTCCAAAGGACATGAATCCGCCAAACTGTCCGGACCTGCGCCCGGTGGAGCAGTACTGGGCAATGATGAAGCGGGAACTTCGGAAGAGCAAGAAGACAGTCAAAGACGAGAAGGACATGTTATGAAAATGGAAAAAAACTGAGAAACTGGTACCGGATGACACTGTAAAGACTTTGATGGAGGGCATCAAGCGAAAATGCGTTCAATTTTACACTCCAGGCTGCATCGATTAACTTTTCTTTTGATTTTTGAAGTAAATATATGTATAAACCTACCCTAAAATTTTGGTTTGATTCTAAACATTATAAGAAAATTGGCATCACATTTTCGGTGTCGCAATAATTTCGTGTTCGCCCTTTAAATATTTAAATATTTTTTGAAGTCTGCGCATCTTTGAAGCCCTTTGACACTATCAAAGTAAGTTCCTTCAAATCACAGCTAGAATCAATCGCATCATCTTTTCATGCTTCATTGCTATTATCTAAAGTTCTCTGATTCTAATAGGAGTTTTAACTTTTCAAATTCTGTCTAATCAGTCTTCAGAGTTATTCTAGGATATCCTAAGTGTCATTGCCAAAACCATTCAGCTTTATTCAATTTTTATAAAAGTTTAATGAAAACCACTGGAAATCAATTTGCATACCATACTTTCGTCAGGTTTATGAGAACCTACACACTTAGATTTTTTACAGAAATCTGTAAAACTTTACGCAATTCGCAACACTGAACGTTCGGTAATCCGATTTTACGGATTTCGGTGAAATTTTACAGATATCAGATATACGGATTACCGAACGTTCAGCTGATGAGAATTCGGTAAAACTTTACAGATTTCTGTAAAATATTCTGAGTGTGTACACAGCTTGTTTACAGCGATCTTAAAACCTTGTTTTCTCAAGTTCCTCTCTACTCCTATCAAACGTTTTATTTCAACTTTATGAACTCATAAAGTGCTGTTTCGACATGCCATTTTACATTCAAATTATCTTGTTGAAGTTAGTTTACAAATCATTTTAAAACTATCCAGTAAATGCATTAAACGGTAAATTGGCGTTGAGGGAAGTCACCAAATGACTGAATAGTTGTATAGTAGTCATTGCGAAAATGAATTGACATTTTAGCAAAACTGTGATTTTTTCCAATTGAAATGAAACAAATACTTGAAACATGGCAAAATAAATGAACCAAATTTTAAATGTTATGTTAATAAACTGTACATCGGAGACAAATTTCGGCATTTTTAAAAAAAAAAACCCTATTGAATACCAAAAATTTTCTAGAAATTCTTGATTAGTACATCCATTATAACACTAGAACTTTTTTTCTTAGTTATAATTTACTGCTAAATGATGAAGAAGAACAGAGAATCGAACAAAGCAGAACAACTAAAACCAGCAACGATGTCACAGTGAAGTTGGACAGCTGTGGCAATTTGACCGTATGCTGGTTTTCGTGACAGCCGATAGTTATTATGAAGGTTCTCAAGTGGTCATAAAATCTCTCACTGGAACATTTTCAAAGCCTGTATGGTCTTATAAATATTTTATTAACTTGTTTTCACAACCCTTTGTAGAGTGGACCACTTTGTACAAATTTCGGCTCTAAAGAAACATAACAGTTTTGAATATTGTTTTATCGACAAAGCTGAAAGGAGTGCTATACGGCTGGAATAAAACTAAAAATGTGGAGATGTCAAGATAAGTTATGAAGGTATTTGGAATTAGATGGAAATTACTAATCTTCCTTCTCATTTTCTAGCTAAACTTGTTACTTGGAATTTAAACATTCAACCCATTTTGAAATATTTACATGAATTCCATTGCAAAAATCATCAACAATGTTTTGTGTAATTCTTACAGAAAATACCTGTGTACACAATAATCCGGACGCCTCAAAACTTAAGTAAAACATAAATTTCGCATTTTATTTCAATTGTTGTTGGTGATTATTTCAGATCCATGGGATATCATTAAACAATTCACGAACTCAAAACATAGTTATACGGTATTTACATAGAATGTTAGAATTTTGTGCTAACCTCAATTTATTAGGGTTTGTACAGATGATGACAGACAATTTGGTGGATTAGCGGTTTTTGGTACAATTTTCACATGATTTGCTTCATATATTTTCTATTGCTCCATAGATGTCGCTTTCAAAGCTTTTTGACTAACCTGGTAATTGTTGAAAGAAAAGCCGTTTTTCCCGTACCGTTTATCTCTTAAACTTCCAGTCCACCGAGCAAAAATAGTTCTACAAGCATTAAACACTCCAACTAATTCTCTATTCCATTTCTTTCTTCCAGGACCATCACAGGCTATCACGCTGGCATCCCCGGGTAATACCGTTCCGCCCGTTTTGTGGCGTGCACGACGAAAAGCCGGTAAGTGTCATCAACGTGCCTCAGCCATGAAAGTTTCGATTCCTCCAACATACTGTCGACGGTATTAAAACACGGACCTACCCTAAGCCACCGCCGTATGGTTGGTGTTTTGATGCGAAAAATGAAATCAATAGAGTAAAAACTCCCACTCCAGCAAAAAAGCAAAAAGCCACATGTTTTCCATTGTGCTTCAAGGTCGACGCCCCCTGGGTCATGGTTGTTCAGCGATTAAAAGCCACGCCGAGTTTGCAGTACTAATATGCTCTAAATGCCCCTCTGCAATAATAAAGTTAATGGATCTTTCTACCCTCTTGAGTACCGAGTGTTGTGTATCGTTGCTCCTGACTGTAAGAGCCACCAGGGGAGCAATCGGTGTGGGACATAATATCGAGTTGTTTTTTGCTTCCTTTCTGGATCCGGCATCGATCTGTAGCACCTACTACATACCCTCTCTCCATGGCTTCAACCACTGGACAGAATAGTTGGGTGGATCTGGTGATGGAGCTGCTGGACCCTGGCCTAGTCTCTGTCAACCGGCCGCACCGCTTACCTTCAAGTGAACCTTGAAAAGACATTTTTCTTGACCTTTTTCTCGGAGATGCGTCTTTTTGTTGAGGTCTTCCAACTACTTTGTACTGGCCACGGTCGGTCGGTTGGCGTCCAATCGATAAGGCTAAAAATAAACGCGGGTTTTTCCACTCCAGGAGCAAACAGTGCTGCGTGTTTCGCTTAATCCAACATGGGGTGTGAGCTTGGTTTTCGGGTAATTCGAACAGCTTCAAGTCAATTTACTCCCTCCTGTCGTACCCTAGTCCGGAGAGGACTAGGAGGTAGGTCAGAGTTCTCTTGCAATCGAGCTGACGTTTGTATTTAATGATCCAATGGATTTTATTTGATTATCATCACCGCGGAAGTCTGCCGGCTTTCCTGCCTTGCGTAGTAATTTTTTTCCCTATGTATCCTTCCTGACACATGCTGTAAATTGAAGTATGCTCAGATAAAACGACATCCCGCTGTCTGTTCACAGAATTGTGTGCAGGGAAGGATGGGTTCCCATTCATACCGTTCGTTTATATTTTTTATCTAGTCATTTATTCACTTCTTTTTTTCTCTCTGTATAGACATCGAGTCGCAGCTGGGATGGCAACGTAATGGAGCCTTAGAAAGATATCTGATTTTCCATTTTTGGTGTCAGACTTAACACTGTGAGATTACTCCGAATGTCAAACGAAATGACTAAAGCGACAATGACGACGTTGATTGCTACTTCTGCAAATGATAGCAGCCATTGCGAAGCAGCAAAGTTGTTTTTCGGGATTGAAAATTGTTGGTGGTCTTTTTTGAGAAAATATTTAGACATTTGAAAGTGAAGGTCAACAGCATACACATATCTCATGGACCGTATGTGCCTATACAAAACACTGATAATTTGCATCCAAAATCAGACATCCTGACGTTGAGTTAAGCAAAAGCATTTCACCGATCAGTACATAATTTACTGCGGGGGTAAATTACCGCATTTTCGACACTTATTTTGAATATTATCTGCCCTGGCGGCTGGTGATTTATTGCACATTGTTTTACTTTCCCTGTGTTGCGTGTTATTGGTGGGCCAACGGTTTGATGTGAATGGGTTGAAAGCAAAATGGTAGAGTGGGAGAGTGCGAACAGTGTTGGTTTTCATGCTGCCTGGATTATATTCTTACTGTTTGCTTAATTTGTTGTAGACTGTACCATTATACTATACTCAGTAGCAAAATAAGCGCGCAAAATTTTTCTACCAAAAACGTCATGTTCAACCGTCTGTTACTTTGTCAATTATCAATATTTTTGGTTGACAACATTATAAATTATATATTGATCTTATGTGACGAAAATTTCATGTTGTTAATGTTTATAAATTTGAATAGTTCATAACATATGTGAAAAAAAGCTGTTTTTCAGCAAGCTAATTTCAAAAACCCGTATTTTTGTGAAAAATTTAGGCAGCTTATCAAAGATTTCACCATAGGAAAATACTCGTGTTATGCGTAAACTTTAACACCAGCTGTGGTACAAATCACTTGATAGAAATAGTTCAAATTTTATTTGCATTATTGTCTATACTTTTTCGGGCTATGGCGAAATTTCTATCATGCTATCTAAATTTTTCACAAAAATTCGGATTTTTTAAATTGGTGTGTCCAAAAACTACTTGTTTCACTGATGTTATCAAAACTTTAAATTCATAAATAGTATCAACTTGATTATTTTGTAACATGAGTTCAATATATTAGTTATAATGTTGTTGAATTTTCAGCCAAAAATATTGATAATTGACAAAGTTACAGAAGGTTGAACATGACGTTTTTTATAAGCAAAATTATACCTTACCTTACCAATCAGACTAAAGCCGGCGTGGCCTCTGCTGTACACAGAAGTTGTCTCCATTCTATTCGGTCCATGGCTGTTACTCGCCAGCCTCGCTGTCTGCGGAGGGTCCGCAGGTCGCCTTCTACTTGATCGATCCACCTTGCTCGTTGCGCGCCTCTTCTTCTTGTACCTGACGGTTCGTTTTCGAGAACCATTTTCACAGGGCTGTCATCCGACATTCTTACGACATGCCCAGCCCATCGTAGTCGACCAATTTTTGCGATGTGTACGATGGGAGGTTCTCCCAGCAACTGATGCAATTCGTGGTTCATTTGCCTCCTCCACGTTCCGTCTTCCATCTGCACTCCACCGTAGATGGTACGCAGCACCTTCCGTTCAAAGACTCCAAGGGCGCGTTGGTCCTCCACTAGCAATGTCCATGTTTCGTGGCCGTTGAGAGCTACCGGTCTAATTAATGTCTTGTAGATGGTCAACTTTGTGGTTCGGCGAACTTTGTTCGATCTTAGCGTCCTTCGGAGTCCAAAGTAGGTACGATTGCCAGCCATATTGCGCCTTTTTATTTCTCTGCTGGTGTCGTTATCGGCGGTCACCAATGAGCCTAGATACACGAATTCGTCTTCTACCTCGATTTCATCACCGTCGATCTGAACTCGTGGTAGGAGGCTAACATTGTCTTCTCGTGAGCTACTTCCCTTCATGTATTTTGTTTTCAACGCATTAATCACAAGCCAAATCCTAACAGCTTCAGCCTTAAGTCTGATGTACGTTTCCGCCATCGTCTCAAAGTTACGTGCTACGATATCAACGTCCTCGGCGAAGCCAAATAGTTGGACAGACTTCCTGAAGATCGTGCCACTCGTGTCTATCCCAGCTCTTCGAATCACACCCTCCAGTGCAATGTTAAACAACAAACCCAAGATTCGAAGGGACTCGAGAGCGTCCCTGATACTCAGAAGCAAAATTATGGTCGGCCTTTTTTTTGCTACTGAGTGACTTTCTTCTCTATCTGCTTCAATCAGTGGCAGTCTGAAGCACACTGTTGTTCACATAAGCAACTCAAGATGGTGTAGAGCCCTTCCTCGAAGCCTTGCTAGTGCTTCGCGTTGAGGTCCCCGGCGTTGAGAAATTGCCCCCACCGTTGAATTAACTAATTGACGTCTTGTCGTAGAGCCGCTGCCAATACGCCGCTGGTGTTTGTTTGCTTGGGGCAGTAGGCCGCGATAATGGGCAGCACCCTGGTGATTTCGAATTTTTGTTCCTTGGAGCCCTCTGTACATTACTTTACCTTACCAATCAGACCAAGGCCGGTGTGACCTGTACACAGAAGTTGTCTCCACTGTAATCGGTCCATGGCTATACCTCGCTAGCCTCGCTATCTGCGGAGAGTCCACAGGTCGCTTTCTACTTGAACGATCTACCTTGCTTGTTGAGCGCCACGTCTTCTTGTACCCGTTGGTTTGTTTTCGAGAACCATTTGAACAAGGCTGTCGTCCGACATCGTAGTCGACCAATTTCCAGTTCTTTCAGCAACTGATGCAATTCAAGGTTCATTCGCCTCCTCCACGTTCCGTCTTCCATCTGCAATCCACAGTAGATCGTTCGCAGCACCTTCCGTTCAAAGACACCAAGGCACTATGGTCCGAATGGACACATTTCACGACAAAAATCGATAACTCGAAAACCATTAACTTTAGACAGATGGTGTCTTCGGAAGATTTGATTTTTATTATAAGATCTATCTTTTGGTTTGGGTTGTGACTAGGAGGGTCCTATAATGTTCATAATAAAAATTTCATCTTTTAATTCTTATGGTTTAGAGGATTTTTTGCTTCAACAGAATTGTAGATTTTTCAATTTAATGAAACTTTGTTAAAAAAATTTAATTCTATGTCATCTACTTATCGTTTTATAACAGTTTTTCTAACTTTCCTTAGGGTGGGACTTGAAAAAACAGTTTTTTTGCTGTAACTTTTTTATTTCAATTTGAATTTGAAAACTTTGCATAGATGACTTTTAGGGTATAAAATGACGCACGTTTTGAAGATATAAGATAATTGCTTGTTATTGCATTAGAAAAGTTGTAGGGGCTGAAGTGTAAAAAAGTATGCGTTTTTGCAAGATATCTTATTCCTTTATTTGCAAATATTTGCAAACACATAGTACGTGAACTGAAAGTACAAACTTCCATCTACAACTTCTATGCAAAATTGTTTGTCCCTTTTTGTCCCCTTTAGGGAAAAACATCTTTTTAAATTTGGTAGTTTTGCATTTTTTCTGCATAAATTTCGATCAGCAGCATCAAAAATTATCTCCAAAGACCATAACAATTCGACTTTTTTTTTATGAAAATGTTTATATTTTTATATTAATTCATCTCCGTTAATTTATTGACATTCATATCACAGGCAAACAGACATAACACATCGATCATTTTTCACTACAAATCATGGTCACTAACACACCTGCGCCATCTGTTGAGCATACTATGATGGATGACTAAGCTGAACAGATGGCAGAAGTGTTGAAGATTGAGTTTCATGTTGGTTTGTCGGTGATCTAATGGCGTTCGATTTGTTTCAACCCTAGTAGCACGCTTGTTGCCAATCGGTTGAGATAACATAAATATGACTTGCTAAGTCATAATCAAGTTACTACAACTAATTATGACCGTAGTGTGCTACTTGGGAAATGTTTCTGCACGTCAAAGAAGTTTCTCATAAAAACGTGTAAAGATAATTTGACCTGCAGTGATAAATGATGTACATTTCTGAACTGCAGTGACAAATGATGTACATTTCTGAGAAACTATTTACAGTTCAACGTTGTTTAGTGTTCCATTTATGTGCGTGGCCATAAATTACGTGAGATTTATGATCACACGATATAGTTTTGTAGGATATTTTGGAGTACGCCTTCGCTAATGTTCATATTTTTTTGACGTAGGACTACCTCTTTGTTTTCTATACTGGGGTATAACCTATAAGGCCTAACCTACCAATCTGGGCTCTTAATACCTAGGCCAGTTATCAAGATCAGAATTAGGTAGCCATATGTTGTTGTCTCCTGCTCGGGACCTCTTAATCTGAGCTCTTGAATACCAAGGCCAGTCATCAAGTTATTCGTTCCTGCTCAGGAAGCTACCTGAAGTCACAAATAATTACGCGCAAAACCTTGAAGCAGCGTTGCCGGAAGAAAGGGAGTTAATCGAAGCCCCCCTTGAGAACTGCTGGAGAACCGTCAAAGCGTCAAAGCGTCAAACCAGCCATCTACAACGCAGCGGAAGGCGCCATAGGGTTTGTGGAAAGAAATCGACGCAACGATTGGTTCGACGATGAGTGTCAAACGGCTCTAGAGGAAAAGTACAGTGTGGGCGTTGAAGCTGCAGCAAGCAATTCGTCAATGTTCCTGTGGAGCGATACAGAAGAAGCGTCACCTGAAGGAGTTGGAGTGCGAATACGTGGAGCAGCTGTACGGATCCCGTAAAGGTTTCGTGCCGCGAGCCGAAATGTATCGGCATAAAGATGGAAGTATGTTGACGGATGAACGTAAGGTGAATGAAAGCTGTAAGCAGCACTACCATGAACACTTGAATGGCCCAGAGGCGGAATACAAAGACAGCAGGAGGAATGGCTTTATCGGAATGGTGGACGAGGGTAACATGCCAACGTCCCACGATAAGTGAAGTTAAGGTTGCTATTAAACAGCTTAAGAATAACAAGGCAGCTGGGAAGGATGGCATCGGAGTGGAACTTATGAAAATGGGTCCTGATAAGTTGGCGACTTGTCTGAATCCACTGACAGTTAGAATTTGGGAAACAGAACAGCTACCGGAAGAGTGGAAAGAGGGAGTAAAATGCACAATATACAAAAAGGGTTACAAGTTAAAATGTGAGAACTATCTAGCGATCACTATTCTCAACGCGGCGTACAAGGTGCTGTCCCAGATTATCTTCCGTCGTCTATCGCCGCTAGCACGCAGATTTGTGGGAAGTTATCAAGCCGAATTTGAGAACGGTCGATCGACAACTGATCAAACCTTTACGTTGCGGCAGATCCTCCAAAAGTTTCACGAGTATCAAGTACCTACATACCAACTATTCATCGATTGCAAGGTCACCTACGATACTATTGATCGTGACGAGCTATGAAAGATTATGGACGAGAACCTTTTTACTGATAAACTGACCAGAATGATCAAGGCTACGGTGGATGGTGTACAGTGTTAGGTGAAGGTATCGGGTGCGTTATCGGACTCGTTTGAAACACGCAAAGGACTTCGACAAGGCGATGGTCTTTCCTGCCTGCTGTTCAACATTGCGCTAGAAGGTGTGTGTACGATTTTCAATAAATCCGGCCAGTTCATCTGCTTCACTGACGACGTGGAAATTGTCGGCAGCACGTTCCAGGTAGTAGCTGATCAGTACAACAAGCTGAAACGTAAAGCGGAAAAGGTTGGATTGAAGGTGAATGCGTCGAAGACTAAGTATCTGTTGGCAGGAAGAATAGAGCGTGATAGAGCTCGCATAGGCAGAACTGTGACAATCAACGGAGATGAGTTCGAGGTGGTGGATAAGTTTGTGTACCCCGGATCATTGGTTACGGCAGATAACAACTGAAGCAGAGAAATTCGGAGACTCATTATTACCGGAAGTCGTGTCTACTATGAACTCCTTGAGGTCTGGTTCACCCTCGTACAAAGTGTATCATGTACAAAGCGCTGGTAAGACCGATAGTGCTCTACGGGCATGAGATGTAGACAATACTCGAAAAGGACCTGCAAGCACTTGAAGTTATCGAACGACACGTGCTTAGGACTGTCTTTGGCGGTGTATGTGAAAACGGTGTATGGAGGAGAAGGATAAACCACGAGTTGGCGCAGCTCTATGGCGAACACAGTATCCAGAAAGTCGCCAATGCTGGAAGAGTACAATGGACGGGATAAGTTGTAAGAATGTCGGACAACAACCCCGCAAAAATGGTTGTTTGCCTCAAATCCTACCGCTACAAGACGCAAGGGAGCGCAGTGAGCTAGCTGGTTAAACCTAATAGAGCAATACCTTGGAAGTGTGAGACATTTGAGGAACTGGAGACAAACAGCCCTCCCACGAGTTCTATGGAGATTTCTGTGACGCAAGTGCGGTCCTAATTGGACGTTGAACCAGCAAAAGTAAGTAAGTCAATATTGAATCATCATTAAGATGGATCGTCTAGCTCAAACCTCTGTGGGGGTATGTACGATTACAATGTTTTTTTTCTTAGTAATTAAATAACGTGGCCAACAGTTGGGTTATTGTGTTCGAATCTAATTTAATCTAATCTCACACTAACGCAGCCAATTCATGAAAGCATCCTAGAAAATGATGGTTTCTTGAATACATCATTTTTCTAGTCATCGGCCAGGCCAACTGCGTAGTATGTGCCACAGAGAGGATACCAAGAAATAGAGCGATTCCAGAAAGATCTAAAACTCTACTACTCTATCAAGCTCTACTACTTTGAATCAAGGGAAGGAAGAAAGCGTGGATCTCCTGTACCAAACGCTTCCATGTAGAGTTAAACAGTGTGATAATTTGTACTTTATCGTTGGGAGCATAGATGCTAGAAAGATTAGTTTATGCTCCTTTTGTCTGTTGGTGAACTTTTGGCATTTGAACCAAAAGCCTGGCAATAATTGTCAAGGTTATAGTGCCTAATCTCGCTCACTAAAATTTCTAAAGTAATGCAATGAAAGAAAGTTGATAACCGGTCAGCTTATCAGAATAGCAAAAAAAATTAAACAAATTAAACAGTAAGCCGAAATAAATTTCATATGATCATAAGATTACTTGTCAAAAACGGAAACAAATCCTAAAAAAAAGCAAAAGGAAATTTTAATTCTCCGATATCTCTTGATTGCTACAAGGCCCATGCATAATTGTTATATCTGTGCAATAGAAAATGATTAAAAACAATTTTAGTTTTTGGATCATTAAATTTGTTTGGATAAAGAAGAAAAAAAATAATTAGTAGAATCCGTCGTATGATCCCTTCTAAACAAACATAAAAAAATCAGCCTATCTCTTCAAAACCATAACGTGGGTTGGGTCAGCTCAAACAAACGAGGATACATAAATGTGAAGCTGTTACAAAATCAAATGTTAACCAAAATTATGAAAGACGCTCGGCACGCACCTCCTCAATCTAGCTGAAGTCAGAAGGACAGTGTTCCAGCTAAGTACGCAACCCTTGGCGGTATTTGTCAGTGGAAGCATGAGGTAGGACCAGTGGAAGCATGAGGTAGGAACTTGTGAGACCAGAGCTATGTTGCGGGGACGCACGCTGCTTTGCGACTCACCATTTTGCAGCCCACAGTTGGGTAATTGTATTCGTACGAGCGCAAAAGCTTAGCCTGAAATATTACTCGGCTGCCAAAATTTGAGTTATTTAAACTCTAACTGAACCACTCATATCAGACATATTTTTAGATATAAAGATCGTAACCCCATCCAAACTGCAATACATTTTCAGTGTTATTGGGTTATGTTCACTTAACATGCGGACCCAAAATAGATCATAAATTGATTCCTTTTAGGCACACACGCACAATCCATCAACCGAGTTCATCTACAGGTACCTATCTACCTAATTGAGAGCAGAAATTTCCACCGTCCAACAAAACGCTCAACCGTTCAAGCTAAAACGAACATACCGCAAGAGCAGCATCCCGAACCGGAGTAAACTTATTATCGTCTTACCCGTGCAGACCTGACAGCAAATATAAAAGTTGAAAGGAAATCTATTTTATTTTTTTTTGTCTTTCCTGCCATGAGATAAAAGATGAAGAACGCTGGCTTGCTATCGAGGACGACCAATAGGGTAAATAACATATGTCGGGCGAAAGGAAAAGTATTTACGATGCATGGTTACGGGATTCATATTGCTATATTTGTATCGTGTGAAAAATACACATGGTTTAAAAGAAAATTAGGAAAATAACTAACAATAGTATCCACTTAATGAGTCAACACGTTGCACATAGAGATCGTCCGGCCAAAATACAGCGAGTACCCTAAGGCGTTATTTTAAGAGAGCTGCGTAGGTCACGCATCCCCATTTGGCGCATTTTGCGAGACTCTAGATAGTGATTGGTTTTTTTTATGATATTTTGTGCGTTTCATATTTCATATTACGATGCGAATAAATCAGCCCTTCTACAGCAATCTGTGTCGTTAAATATAACCACAATTCTTCCGTAAAACTGTGGAAAAGAAGCTTTCAGATTGAGAGATTTACCACTAACTCCATTCGTCAACGTGTATAGGATTTGGTTTCCAAATAATCAGAATATGACAGCAATCAATTTGTATTCCATTTTAGGATTCACTGTTTCAATTAAAATTTGATACTGCAATCCGAAGCATCATTAGTATAAAATAACGTCGTTTGTTAAAAAATTTCATCGGAATAATGATTGAATGGTGGAAAATAGAACGACTGGGCCCAATGAAAGCTCTGTCGTTAAAAGTTTGTTTAACAATTCTGAACGTAATTTTGAGTCGAAACATTTCCCAAATTCAGTGAGCTGCAACTAGTCAACTGTAAAAAAATGAGATGCATAATAAAACGTCAGGTGTTTGGCAAACTATTATTGATAGAAACTCTACGTCAGAATCAACAGTCGCAAACGCAAATGTGAGTTTCATTCATGAAAAGCAATGTTACGTCGGTTCTTCACCTTTCAGCGTATTGACATTGTATAACGGCACCGCATATATGATTGAAGTCAACCTTGCATAAAACTGCTCCGTTCCCATCGAATTGCTTCATTCAATCGGAAAAGTAAATCTTGCGTCATCAATTAAAAGCAGTAGCATAGCAGCGCTTCCCATGTGAAGAGAAAGGTTCAACTTTCTGACGCGTTTGCTCAAATTCTCCGTGGCCGCCGCCGCCGCTTATGCCACACAGAAGTTGGCTTAGTTCCAGGGAATCGATATGATGATTGTGCAGACAACGGCGGTGTCCAATGTCCGATGCATTATTATGGAGATGCATGGCGATGGACGAGTATTTGCAATGTTGATTGTTTTTCCAAAACAAAAAACATGCAATCAGAAACTTTATGGGAGCAATTATATAAGAGGCTACTGAAGGGGTTTCAGACTGCTTTGCACGAATTAAAGTTTTCAATCAAAAATGCATGAGATTCAGCCTCAACAGATCAAAATTAGTTGACCAATTCACTTGAAATTAGCCCTTTGAAAGCCCCATCTTCATGATGACACTGTCCTTACATTCAGTACCTAGAAATTTATGACACTGTTAAAAGCATTGTTCTGGCAATGCTTCCCAGTGTGAATACTTTTTTGAAGCAATTGGCATTAAAGTGGCACCTCTTTGCAGCAATTATCTCCTTTGATGTATAATTTTCCAAATGTGATTGGGGATTCGATCACTGTTCTGCAATGGAAATCTGCAATGTTGAAATCTTATTCTTAAACTGGAATATATTAATGCATTTGCTCTTTGTGAAACATTACGCATGGTATTTTGTTATGTCAATTTGACAGTCCTGTCAACATTCAGTATCAACATTCTCTCCCCCGTAACACTGGCCACCAGGTCCAGTTTTACAATTTCCATCAACCTCTAGAACAGCCAGCCTAGCCACTGGCATGCGCATAAGCCCTCTTCGCAGTTGAGACGATAGCTTGCCGAATCCTCCCATCAGCCTCTTTGATTACTGGGACAATACGGCCTCTCGTCCACTCGTTCCTCTTGCCTTCGCCTACTATGACCACTAATTTTCCCTCGGTTATAGGTTTCACCTCTCCACACCACTTTGGTCGCTTCTTCGGCGTTGGGAGATACTCTCTAATCCAACTCTTTCAAAACACGTCGAGCTGATGCTGCACTTGGTTCCACGATGACCGTAGAGCCTCTGTTGAATCTATTGCTTCGACTGCTGGTAGCCGTACTCCACTTGAGTTGCCCAACAGTAAATGGTTCGGTGTAAGCGCCTCAGATTCTCCCGACGACAGTGGCAGATATGTCAATGGACGGCTGTTGACAACTGCTTCGGCCAACCATAAATGTCTCCAAAACCTTGTCGGAAAACTTGCGGTTGTTGTTGAAGGCTATTTCCACGGCAGTTTTGATGGAGTGCACCATCCTCTCCCAAGCTCCACCCATATGTGGAGGTCCGGGAGGGTTGAACAGCCACTTCGTAGTAGTGCTGGATCCTTGGAAATTGGTACCGTTACCGGAATAGATCTCCGCAGGTGATCCTAGTCGGCAGATGAATTGTCGGATGCACTTCACGCAGGATTCCATCGATAGGTTGTGACCAACTTCAACGTGCATCGCCCGTATCGTTAAACAAGTAAACAGGGCAATCCAGCGTTTCGCATTGCTTCTACCAATTTTCACTGTTAGGTGCCCAAAGAAATCTAGGCCCGTTTATGTAAACGGACGTACAAATGATGCCATCCTTGCTAGTGGCAACGGTGCGGGGAATATTGGGCAAGCACTTGTAGATCCGGTACAATTGACATGCCTTCGCTGCACTGGTTACCGCTGTCCTTAACCTTGGGATGTAGTATCGTTGGCGAACCTCGGTCACAATAGTTTCCAAGTTGCCATGGAGCTGTGAACGTGTCCTTCCTAGGAAGTATTACTGGAAACTTCATGTCCTCGTCGATGTTTGGTGCCGCTCCAATTCTGCTATCCACTCGAAGAATGTCTGTTTCGTCCAGAATTGGACAGCTGATACACCCAAAAGTTGAAATTGTTGCAAAAATGCAATTGCAGATTTGCAATCATATCTTGAGAAATCCGCATGATTCTGAAAAGGCAATTTTGCCCATCATGTTCCACAAGATTTTTATGGTATAAGCAAAGCCATGCAAGTGTGTGCAAGTGGTTATCGCTGTGTGCTCAGTGCCTCGACAGTCGCACACCCAAAATAAAAAAAGCAAGATTGTAATGCAATTTCGCATGATTTGGTTTCATTTCTGATGGGCAAAATTGCCTTTTCAGAATCATGCGGATTTCTCAAGATATGATTGCAAAAACTGCAATTGCTTTTTTTGCTACAATTGAACTTTTGGGTATTGGCCAATCTGATTCTGACTACCGCAGAAATAGTGGACCGCTCAACAAGACACTGTTTGCAGTTACCGTTTCCCCACTTTGTCGCAATGTCCGCCGGATTTTCTTTGGAGGGAACCCAGCGTCAATTTTGCATGTCGGTTTTCGTCAACAGTTCTCTAACCCTGCAAGCGACAAATTGTTTGTATCGTCTATGATCACACCGTAGCCAGAAAAGAACGGTCTCTGAATCGCTCCAGAACACCTATTTTTGCGATGCGCAGTGTGTGATTTTCTTCGACGAACTGCGATAGTAGAGCTCCAAGCGCGACTGCCATTAACTCTAAGCGAGGAATCGATTGTGTCTTTGGTGGGGTGTCTGGAATCCATCAGTGCTCCAAGTCCGAAAATAAGCTGCTGCACAGTACGCAGATTCACTGGCGTCTATGAAAATGTGAAGCTGTAGATCACGATACCGCTCCTTAGTAGCACCGGGGAAATAGCATCGTGGAACTTGGAGACTTTTAACACCTTCAGATAAACCCGTCCAGTTTTTTCACCTTCTATAAAGATCTTCGTTTATCTTCTCGTCCCAGTATATTCCCTCTCTCCATACTTCTTGTAGAAGGACCATGCACTATGAACAGACTAAGTAGACCCAGCGGATCAAAAAGTGACATCAAGCATTTCAGCATTTGCCTTTCGTGGGATGTTCGTCGCTGTTGTCGACGAAGCATCCGGTTTTTCGCCACAGTCGCTTTGTCAAACATTTTCGTGAGAGTTAATGAAATATAAAATACACATTGCCAATCCATGACAAACTAAAAGTTTGGCCGTGTACGTCTGCCTCATAATCGCTAGTTGACGAGTTTCTTATCGTACCAATCGACATGTTTTGGTTGATTGTTTTCGAGAGCGGATGGGTAAAACGATGGAGCGAGTTGTTGAAATTGACGTTTGCAGCGAATCGTGAACAGGCCTATTTCATTTCTCCTTCGCACACATGCACGTTATCGCACTCATACAATATTGTTAGTTTATGTACAGATTGTGGCGCTGAAGAAAACATTTTCATTTTCATAAAACTTGATTTATGCGTTGGCCTTAACGTGCTATTTACATGGGGCTTAAATGTAAATTTAAGGGATTAGACTTCGAAAGAGGGTGCGACCGACCTCTGTCAGCTATAATATGGAGACGCTGCAAAGTGAACTGTAACTTATGTCTCTTTTGAGCGTGGTCTGTAAACAAGACCATTTCCGCTTGTAAATTGTCTGGAAAATCGAATAGAACTGGTTGAAATCACTGCACGGATATGGTTGTGGAGTTAAAGAGCTGATTTTACCGAACTGCCCCTTATATTCTTGAATAATTTAAAGACATCTTTGCACGGAGAGACAAGTGGTAGTCCCATGAGAAATTTCTTGGAAAATCGAATGGAGGTTTTTTCAACCACTGCACGGCTCTGTGAACGAAGATATGGCTAATTTTGCCCCACTTCCCCTTATATTATTGAATAATTTATAGATATCTTTGCTCGGAGTCGCTCAAGATTAACAAAGTAGGGTTAGTCCAATATGATTTTTTTTTGTAGAACCAAATTGAGGTTTTTTCAACCACTGAACGAAGATTTGGCTGATTTTTCCCCAGTTCCCTTTAATTTTTAAATAATTTATACATATCTTTGCACAGTGCGGCTCAAGATCAACAAAATAGTGCTGATACCATGTGAAATTTCCTGGAGAATTGATTAAAAGCTACCGATCTGAACATGAGCATGAGCATGAGCATGATTGACCGCCCACGGATGCAATTCCGTTATAGCAAGATCAGCTGTATTTGCACAAAAAAACCAACAGATGATGTTTGGGACTAACATGCATCTTAAATGTGTAAAAACTGGTGACCCATTATAAAGCAATACCGGCGCTGGCCGTGCCTGAACGCTGGTCAAGTAGGGAATAGGAAGGAACGTGTTGACATGATACTCGCTTTTTAGGAAGCTAAGAAATTCTCTGCACTTCCTCGAGAAATCACTGGGATGTTGGATAGTTGGGTAAAGGTTAGCAGCAGGGATCGTTTTGGATAACGATACGCTGAAAATACGCCAAAAGCAATGGGCCGCTCCAATGTTACTCAATTGGTTAAAAGCTACCGAGCTATCGATTAAGAACTACCGCATGGCTCTGTGAACGAAGACATGACTGGTTTCACCCCACTTCCCCTTATTTTATTGAAAATCTTCTGTAACTTTTGAATCGTATGAGTAAGAAACCTAGAAATTTGAGTAGATCTTATCCATAGTGTATTATTTACATCTGCCAAGTTTCATAGTTATACACTCAATAGTTCCAGTCATGTCGTTGAAACAAGAAATAGTCCGTGAGAAAATTTTGTGCACTCACAATCAAAATCCAGGGGCGTCCCACCGGTGGATTGCTAAAAGGCTTGGAATTGCAAATACAACTGTGCCTCGTGTAATAAGAACTTCAAGGAGCGTCTGAGTGTCCAAAGAAAGGAAGGGAGTGGTTGTAAAAGTGGTCCAATGGACAGTAAAATGGCCAGGAAAGTCGTACAACAATTCAAGAACCGTCCAAACATGTCAATTCGAGATGTCGCTTAAAAGTCTAAGGTGTCAGTCGGTTTTGTGCAGAAAACCATGAAGCGTGCTGGGTTACATGTTTACAAAGTGCAAAAAGCCCCAAACCGGAATGAAAAACAAAACATCACTGCGAAAACCCGCGCCCGGAAACTTTACACGAAGCTGCTCACCAAATCCGGTTGCATCGTGATGGATGACGAAACATACGTCAAGGCCGACTTCCGTCAACTTCCTGGGCAAGAATATTTCTTTGCCAAGTCGAAGCTCGATGTTCCGGAGGATGTTCGAAAGAAGAAACAATCGAAATTTGCAAAGAAGTTTCTAATCTAGCAGGCGATTTGCGGATGTGGTGAAATAAGTGCTCCCTTCATCACTTCCGGAACAATAAACGGTGCGATTTACACGGAAGAGTGCCTTAAGAAGCGTCTCTTGCTATTCATTAAGAAGCACAAAGGATCAGCTCTGTTTTGGCCTGATCTAGCATCCTGCCACTACGCTCGAAACGTATTGGAGTGGTACCGAGCCAACGGAGTCAATTTTGTGCCAAAGGATATGAACCCACCAAATTCACCGGAACTTCGTCCAATTGAAAAATTCTGGGCAATTATGAAAACGGAACTTCGCAAACATCCCAAAACTATAAAAACAGAGCTAGAATTGAAGAAAATTTGGGTAAAAACAACAAAAACACTTGGAAAATCGGTTGTACAAAATTTGATTGGTGGAGTGAAAAAAAAGGTGCGGGCATTCGGGGTGGGAGACGAAATTGATTAAAACAAATGTTGTAAATCAAAACTTATTAGTAGTTCTTCATTCCCTGAAAATTTCAAGAAAATCCGATAATCAGTTTAATTTTGATGAGTTTATATGTGTGTGCCATTTTTATCGAATACACCCTTTATGTGAAATTTCCTGGAAAACCGAATAGAGGTTGTTTTATATACCCCACTGCTCTGTGAACAAAGATTTAAGTAGCTGATTTTACTCGACTTCCTCTTATATTCTTGGAATAAATAATTCAACTATATGGATAAAACTGGGGTAAAATCAGCCATATCTTTGGTCTAAGAGCCGTGCGGTGGTTGAAACAACCTCTATTGATACTCCAGGAAATTTCACATGAGATTAGCACTAATTTCTTGATCTTGAGCTACTCTGTGCAAAGACATCTATAAATGATTTAAAAATAAAAGGGAAGTGGGGTAAAATTAGCCATATCTTTGTTCACAGCGCCGTTCTATTCGATTATCCAGAAAATTTCACATGGGACGAGCACTATTTGGTTGATCTTGAGCCTCTCCGAGCAAAGATGTTTATAAATTATTCAAGAATATAAGGGGAAGTGGGGCAAAACCAGCTCTATAACTCCACAAGCATATCCGTTCTGAGCTTTTGAGCTTCACTTGTGAGCTTCACCTACAATATTCATAAAATACTGGCATGTCTTAGAAACAGTAAAGGTTTATATATAAATATATTTTTTAGGGGTTATGAGATAAGATAAGCCATTTATTTCAGAGAACATATAACCGGGCTCTTCGATCACTGCTTGAAATGTAACTGCAACAGTACAAAGAAAATTTTTAACAACATGTCTTTAAAATAATAACTTTTATTGAAAGTTTATCCTTAATATTTGGAATGCTCTGACTGCTATTGACCTACTCTAGCCGCTTTTTACATTTTCAAGTTATTTAATTTTTGCAATTTGTAAATTTTAATTCCATGCACATAATTTAAGCTTGAAATTTGAGTAAATAGCATTTTTGTCCATTATGATATCTTTTTTTTGTGCACCCTATATATTAATTGACATATAACGGGGAAAGGGCGGGACCATCAGGGCACTCAAGTGAAACGATTTGGATAGGGAGCATGGGACTGCTTCCTCCCTATTGCTAACATGTTGTGGAACGAGGGCGGTCTCTTTGACCTGTCTATTGGGTTTATTCTGTCAATTGAGGGCTTGATTCTAGTTATGTGAGTGTACATTTGCTTCTGGAAGGAGATTCTCTTCCCTCTATTCGTGGGTTTCGCGTAAGTGTATCTGCTTACGGGCCCGTTCAAACGCTTTTGGCTCTTCATACAGGAGCTTGATAATCACAAATAACAATAGAATTATGATCAAATCGTTTTTAAGATTATTCTACTGCTATGAAAAGTTATCTTGCAACAATAGATGGTAGTATTACATAAAAATCAGCATCACCATCATGAATAATAAGACCCTAACAATATTAACTCCTTGTGTTTTTCAAGAAAACTAGGATGCATTCTAATTTGATTGAACTTGATTTATCCTTATAATCAAGCACTCCTGCAGTCAATCATAGTCTGGCTCTCTTTTCAAAAAAGACTTTTTCATTCCATGATTATTGCTTAGCTCTGATTTCTCCATTAAGCCATCGTACATAAATTTGCACAGACAATGTATTTCCAATTACAAATAGAAATCACTGTATACCCACAAACTAATTGAATCTCAACCATTTCTTTCTTTTCTTTTCAGGTAAGCTCCCTTGTTCGATGTTCTGTGGTAAAACATGTAGACTTACATGTACTCAGTCCGTTTTCCTGTACGTACACTCACATTTTCAGATACCAGGAAAGCTGACTGCTTGTACAACATACTATACACCCCCAACTCCTTCATTTCCCCAGTAGTTACCATTTGCTTACACCCGCTTGAAAATGTGCCACCTCCGATCATTACCGTTCTCGATGTCCATATTGTATTATTTTGGTTTTCTTCGGTTTCTAGGCTTATGGGCCACATACTATCATTCATATGATACACCAAAAACCATACTGAATTGCATATGCCCTTAATAACCCGATTTGTTTCGAAAGTATGTTATGCTTGAATGAAATATACCAGCAGAGCTATTCTCCATCCGTCCGGTATTTGTCCATGGAATGAGTCTCGCTTTAACTTCGTTCCGATGAATGAACATTGAACATGCCACCCGTCGATAAAAAAGAGTTAATCTGTGGTTTCCATTGGACATCCCACATGAATGCACAAGCGGGAACCTACGCATCTACATGTATGTGTACAGCAGAATCACAATACGGCGATTCGTGTGGATGGATGGAATAAGAAGTTTTTACACACACGAGCACTAGATCGATTTAAAAAGGACGACTTCTCAAAAATGTATTCATGTGTCTAAATGAGTCATCAAAATGATAAAATCACCTATCCATCGTTTGATTATGACTAGAAATTTCAATCCTTTGTAAGAAAAGGTTTTACATTTGGCACTTACGCCTATTTTAAATGATACACGAGAACTTTTCAACGCTCTCTCACTCAATCTGAATCCAATTGTTGTTGTTGTTGTTGTTGTTGTTGTTGTTGTTGTTGTTGTTATTGTTCAGTCCCATCCATGAATATCCAGCCAGCAGCCGGTAACTACCGGTCGGATGTAGGGTGGTTTTCCCAGCTGGACAGGATTTTGCATCCAATTAGCATCAGCTGGCATGTTGTTGGAACAATCATAACAGCAGCTGGACAAGGCTTATCTGGTTGAACATGAACACAATTCAAACGAATGGCAAGTGAAATCATTCGGGATCCATAGTCCGATCAGGGTCAGAGGTTTGCAATTTGTTGCTTAATCAACGAAATTACAGGATAAATCTGCCGCAACTCAACTGGCAAATCGATTCGATGAATAATTGAACAATGGAAACGCCAAAGGAAACGCATTGAAGCGAATTTTATTTATTCCTAAATTTGGCAGAATGGAAAATGTCACTTGGAAATTCAAGCCCAGCAACACATCCAAGGGGTTGTGAATTGTTCCAAGATCCTCTTTGGCTCCTTCTCAATTATCAGCTTACGACCAAATTGGATTTGATCAAGATAAAGAGTAGCATGGGAGGAGGAAGTTTACAGGCCACAAAAGGTCAATGTTGTACACAAACAGCTCACTTACAGGTCAGAGATAGGATAAGGCGAAACCAGGCAATGTTTTGAATTCTGCATAAAAGAGATTTGGGTTGGCATTGTCCTTTTTTTCATGTCTGGGTTGGTTTGGTAATGTCATTTTCTTGTTTTAGGCGTGAGGAAAGGGTGATGTCGATGAAATGTTTCTATGAAAGCCTGTGCATTTCATCAGTTATGTAGTACCACGCGAACATTTTGTCATTTGTGTTTCAGGATTGGCTCTTGCAGATATTAAGATGTAAGATTTCACAAAGTTTGTGAGTTTCAACAGGGCAAAAACGCTTTTAATGTGCAAAAATCATGGAGACTGTATTCAAAACATGTGATGTTGGTTATATTTCTGAGAGTTATGGATCTGTTTTCTATGTTTTTTTTTTTGTTTTTGCATCAGTAAACTTTCGGATGCTCAAAATCTTATCATGAATGAGGACAATTCATTTATTTACATTCATTCATTTCCAATATTAAATATGTTTGTATTTAAAGTTGAAATTTTGTGTGTGTGTGTGTGTGTGTGTGTGTGTGTGTGTGTGTGTGTGTGTGTTTCCAATCAATCTCCCACTGACCGGCAGTGCTTTTATGGAAGAAACTTGTCTGCATTTCTTCAGTAATTTATATGTAATCACTATGTGCAAACATTTTTAGCCCTGGAGATTGAAGGTGACAGCTCTATTGAAAATCCAACGACCCACTTCAAGAATGCCTGTTTCTACACGTACATTCTGAGGTCATCTTCATAAACAATAAGCCCCGCATGAAAATCTTAACATATCAAATGGATATGTGAAGAGTTTTCACACTTCCAGAATCAAAAATGGACATTCTTGATCCTGGCGTGTATATAGTTAATTTATATTTTTGATAACATAAAACGACCTCACCAATATTTCTTATCTGATGCTGGAAAGCTCGTTCCAATGCGGGAGCTGGGCACTAAAAAACAAAACAAAAATGGAAAAAGAAACTACCGATGGTCAATCCATCTCAAGAAACACGGCCATAACACACTATTAGAGGGATTCCATTCACAACGTCCTACGCAAAGCACTCGGATAAACTATAATTTCACCATTTGTTTTGGTTGAATGAAGGAATATTATTTTATTTTTTTTCCGGGAAAACGATGCAGCAAAAGCAAAACACGTCATTTTCAAAGCACTGCTTGCTGCGATCCTCTGTATTTAAAGTTGAAATTTTATTGCAAAATTGGTAGCAGGTCACTTTTTGTGATACTGTATTATCTAAACAGTCTCAAAAAAAAAATAACTTAGCCCACTTGTTTGTTGAAACTGATGTCACGTCTTTGCAAATAATGTTGAGAGTATATTGACTACCCGACTAGAAAGATATAATAACATTATATCAGCTTGAGTTGTTATGTTATACTCATTTTCTTTAACAAGCTTTGTTATAAACTTGATGCAGGATGTTGTAAAAAATATCAGAATTTATAACAAAAATCCCTCTTATCTAACCAGAAGAATAACACAGTATGTTATATTGACATCAAAAATATAACAAACTTCACTTCATATTCATGATACATAATAACATGCTCCTAACACCTTATGTTACAAGAAATAACAAATTTCTACCACCATGAGTTACTGGGAATATGCTACTTTTCAATAAATTTATAACAAACTATGTTTTAATTTATAGCAGTCTTTTACAGGTTTTCCAAATTTGTTCATAAAGAAACAAACACATCTTTTTATATATTTATTTATATCATACATGGTCGAAAAACGCTTGTTGATCAAAGAGTGTTAAGTGAATGAAAATAAGAAAAAAGGCTGTCCATTAACAAACAGAGGGTCATGAATTTAAAAAATAAGATTCTTCGCATATAACAGGATAAGTAAAAACGAACATAAGTTTCTTTGAAAAATATGGTATACAACGCACATCTAACATCCTACCTTGTGTTAACCGTTTGAAACCTTGGGGCGCTATAAAATTCATCATTATATCCATATGAAAATGGAAATGCCATGATTAAGGTCTGTATCCGCAATAATTCGGACACCTCAAAACATGAATATAACATAAATTTCGCATTATATTTCCGTCGTAGTTGTTTATTTCAGATTCATGGGATGTGTTTAATAATTCGCGAAGACAAAACATAGTTATTCGGTAATTGCGTAAAATTTTCGAACTTTGTGCTTAACTCCGTCCATTAGGGTTTGTACAGACTCTTCAGAAATCTTAGAATCCGTCTTTGTCCAAATTTGCTAGAAGTGTTTGATGTCTTTGATTCCTTGCTTCTTTCCAGAAAGCTTCCGCTTTATCAGAGCCCAATATCTCTCGATTGGTCGCAGCTCTGGGCAATTTGGTGGGTTTGAGGTTTTTGGTAAAATGTTCACTTGATTTGCCTGGTACCACTCCATCACAGTTTTAGCATAGTGGCATGATGCCAAATCGGGCCAGAACAAAGGTTTTGTGACTTTTGATGAAGGGTAGCAATTGCTTCTGCAGACACTCTTTTTGATAGATTTCCCTATTGATTGTGCCTGTAGTGACGGAAGATTTACTCTTTTTGCCACACGTGCAAATTGCTTGCCACAAAAGGTATTGTTTGGGAAATTTCGATGCCTTCTTCGTTCTGAATGCCCAGCTGTAGCATTTCTGGCCATAGCAGAATTAAAAGCTAGCCCTGGAAGCTTCTTTAAATCCTCCAGGACATAAGTTTCATCGTTCATAACAACGCATGAAAATTTCGTCAAATATTCGCAGTACAAACGTCGAGTCCGTGATTTTGCTGCCAAGTTCTGTTTGTTGTTGCGACTTGGAACTGTTTTTACTTTATACAACTTAAGTCCCACACGTTGTTTTGATTTTTGGACAAAACCAGGCGACATCCCTATTTTACGAGCCACCGTTCAAATGGAGTAATTTGGGTTTTTCGTTAATATCCTTTTGACCTTTCGCTCCATGACAGGATCAGCGCGTCCAATGTTTTTGTCACTTCTCGGTTTCCTCTCCACCGTCAAACGTTCCGCAAATGGTTTGAGCACATCGTGAGCAGTGGATTTAGGCAAATCCAATGTTTTTGCAAGGTCCCGTATTGACAAGTCAGGATTTGCCGTACGCCCGTAAAGGGTGATACGGTCAAAATTTGGTCAAGGGAAAACGCGTGTAAATCGGTGAAATCGTTTATTTAAAAAATCAAATTAAATTTCTTTTTCAAGTTCAATTAGTATACAATTCAGGAAAAATATTCAGTTAGGCTTCCACTTTTCCAAATCCGAATTGCCGGGCCTTGCGCTTGACCCCTGCCATCAGATTTTGTACAGCCACCTTGTCCACCTTCTTCGCCGCAGAAAGCCAGTTTGCCTTAAACTGCTGCTCGTCCTTAGCAGTTTTTTTTTGGTCTTCTTTAGGTTCCGCTTGACAATAGCCCAGTATTTCTCAATTGGGCGGAGCTCTGGCGTGTTGGGAGGGTTCTTGTCCTTGGGAACCACCTGCACGTTGTTGGCGGCGTACCACTCCATGGCCTTTTTACCGTAATGGCAAGATGCCAAATCCGGCCAAAACAGTACGGAACAACCGTGTTTCTTCAGGAAAGGCAGCAGACGTTTATTCAAACACTCTTTCACGTAAATTTCTTGGTTGACAGTCCCGGAAGCTATGAAAATGCTGCTTTTCAAGCCACAGGTACAGATGGCTTGCCAAACCAGATATTTCTTTGCGAACTTTGACAGTTTCGTGTGCTTGAAAATATCTGCTACCTTTCCCCTTCCTTTTGCCGTATAAAACTCCTGTCCCGGAAGCTGCTTGTAGTCGGCTTTGACGTAGATTTCGTCGTCCATTACCACGCAGTCAAACTTCGTCAGCATCGTCGTGTACAGCCTCCGGGATCGCGCTTTGGCCGATTATTTTGTTTATCATCGCGATTTGGAGTCACTACCTTCTTGGAAGTCGATAGTCCGGCTCGTTTTTTGGCTCGATGCACGGTTGTAGACGATACACCCAGCTTATTTGCGGCATCTCGGAGAGATAGGTTAGGGTTTCGCTTGAAACTACCGGCAACTCTCTTTGTCGTCTCAGTGGCTTCCGGTTTTTGATTTCCCCCCGATCCAGACTTCCTGGCTGTCGACAAACGCTCCCCAAACACTTTAATTATATTTGTAACGGTTGATTTGGCAACTTTTAGCGATTTTGCCAACTTTGCGTGCGAGTAGCTCGGATTTTCGCGATGCGCGTGCAAAATTTTGATACGCTGCTCTTCTTGCTTGGACGGCATTTTGACAACTGAAGAGTGAATTCCAAAATCAAAATAGGAGCAACATTCTACACACACACACACCTTCAAAATGAGGGGTGTTCAGGTTTTTTAAATGCAAAATTGAAAGAAATACGTCAAGTTGATATTGACCAAATTTTGACCGTATCGCCCTTTACAAAATTCGCTCGAGTACTTGTTTTTCTTTCGTCGCCATCTTGAATACTAAACATGAAATGTAAACATCAATCATAGTCTTTTTCATCATTCACTCTCAGCTATACCACAGTGAAATTTTTCATTCCTACGTGCAATAATTACTTACAATTATTTGCAGGTGTTCGGATTAATGTGGATACAGATTTTATACGATTTTAGATTCCAAAAAAATATCCTCTCGTTCAGGTATCACAAAACTTTTGGATTGGATTTCAAAAGTTTGGAGTTGTCCAAATCAAAATAAAGAATTAAATAGCAGGGAAAATGAATAAATATACATTGCTTGATAATGTTGAAGTAGATTAAGGATTTAGGAGACGTCAAGTTTTGTGAAATCGGGAAGTATTATTACATAGAAATTAAAATTTGCACCAAAGATCTATGCAAAAAATCTCAACATAACGATTACATCATTTTCCTAAATGGCAATTCCTAAGTATTCATCGGTTGCCAATTGATTCTACTAACATTGGTTTTGTTCTAGGAATAGTTTTATATTCAAGATAAATTTACGAAGACATGTTCATTGAAATCAAAAATTAAGTCGTATCAACGATATGCTTCGATTATTTGTATGCGTTGAAAATCAAAGTAAGGAAGATGAAGAATCTACAACCAAGTATATCTTAATGTATAAAATAAAAACGCAAATTGATTAAACTATTAAAATTAAGAAAGAACTGAATTTCTCAAACCAGATAATCAAAATTAAAGGAAATTATTGTTATAAAAGTGTCATATTTGTAGATTTAGTACAAAATATGAAACAGGTATTTACAATAGTTCGTTACAAAGTTTGATATATTTGTAAAAGAATATTTTCTGGGTGGTGATCTCTCCAAACTTAACTATATCATAACGGGTAACAAGCATCAAGATTGTTAGAATTTTGTTATTTTCCTGTTATGTTCTGCTAGTCGGGTATTTTTTGAAAAATAAATCAAATGCAGTTAGTAAACTTACTAAAATTAAGGTTGATTAAGATTCAGGCGTTCAAATAATTTTGTCTTGTTCTATTTACAAGCAAATTGCGCCAATTTCAATTAATAACTAAAAAATTCTGTATGATTATGGCGTATAATTTAACTTCGCAACATATTTTCGTTCTTGTTGTGTAGGTTCTGGAAACCAATGTTTGACGTCGTCAGGAATATTAGTTTGTGAAGAGAATTTTGAACTAATTCAAAGTTTGTATTTTCAAAATAATACAGACCCGAGTATCATCACTATTAGTTGTAGCGACCTGTTTCTAGCTTAATTGAATCGTTTATGTGTTAAAATATTGTTTTGCAACAAACGTATTTCTAGAGAAAGGATAGAAGAATAGATCTCAAAATGTAAAGCTATACTCCATTTTGAAATTCAAAGTTGATATCTTAAATTTGTAGTTATGAGCGATAGCTCTTATAACATAGAAATATACACAACTTGTTTTCGGTGACAGATTTGTCTTTTGTCACAGAGACAATCTGTTACTCACGATTATCTTTCTTGTGGGGTGGCTCAATAAAATGTCAGAGTTTGAACATTCACTACCAGTCATAAGTATGGACTTGCTTGTTTAAATATTGCAACACGCAGTTGAATATTGCATCAGGGTACCGTCTCCTGCTAAGTTGAACAGAAAGTCTAGGTTATTCGAAAAATGAGTCAGCCTTACTGCCTTACCAATCAGACCATTGTCTTCATTGCATTCGGTCCATGGTTGTACCTCGGCAGCTGCTGTCTGCGGAGAGTCCGCAGGTTGGCTTCTACTTAATCGATCCACCTTGCTCGTTGCACACCTCTTCTTCTTCTACCCGGCCGTTCGTTTTCGAAAAATATTTTAACTGGGCAGTCGTACGACATTCTTACGACATGATCATCTCATCGCAGTCGACTGATTTTTGCGATGTGTACGATGGGAGGTTCTCCCAGCAACTGATGCAATTCCTGGTTCATTCACCTCCTCCACTTTCCGTTTTCCATCTGTACTCCACCGTAGATCGTACCCAGCACCTTCCGTTCAAAGACACCAAGGGTGCGTCCTCCAATTTCAATGTCCATGTTTCGTGGTCGTAGAGTCGCCTATGTATTTTTCTGCTGATGACATTATTGACAGTCACCAATGAGCCCAGATACACGAATTCGTCTACTACCTCGATTTCATCACCGTCGATCGACTCGAGAGTGTCCCTGAGACTCGGACGACACACATCACTCGACCTATCGTTGCTTAAACCAAACCCGTCAGTTTTTTTTTTTTTTTTTTTCAGAAATCCTTATTCGTGCATAATCAGCCTTGAATCACATGAATATGAAGTGAATTAGACCATAGTCACTTGAATATTATGTAAATTAGATCTGAATCATTGGAATATGAAGTGGATCTAACTTGAATCACTTGAATGTGTGGTAAATCAATTCTGAATAACTTGAAGTTGAAGTGAATTCATCCTGAATCACTAAAATATGCAGTGAATCAGACCTGAATCACTTGAATACGAAATAAATCGGACGTAAATAAATGTATTATCACTTCCGTTAGTTCTAAATAATTTGAATTTGAAGTGATTCAGTCATGCATCACTTGAATATGAAGTGAATCAGGCCCGAATTACATGAATATGAAATCATTAAGACCTGAATCACAGGAATATGAAGTAAACCAGACCGGAATCACTTGAATGTATTGTAAGTCAGTCCTCAATCACTTGAATTTGAGGTGAGTCCGTCCTGAATGACTAGATTTTGAATAAAATCAAGCTTGAATCACTTGAATGTGTTGTAAATCAGTCCTGAATTACTTGAACTTGAGGTGAGTTTATCCTGAATCACTTGAATATTAAGTGAATCAGACCTGAATCACTTGAATATTAAGTGAATTAGACCTAAATACGTTGAATACCTAGAATACGAAATAAATCAGACCTTAAAAAATGTATTACCACTTGAATTAAAAGTTAGTCAGTCCTAAATCAATTATTTTTAGGTGAGTTAGTCCTGAATCACTTGAATACTAGTTGAAAACTAGAACTTTCCATCTTATCAGGATCACGAGTTAGAACAAGTTGAAAATGATCAATTTTGCATGCTCACTAGCGCCACATGGTGGTGAGTTCCCAACTGTTCGATTTGTTTTGGTGGAATAAAAAATAGTATGAATCCAGAGAATTGAAACTGAGAGAAATATGAAACTCTAAGATGAATGGAACATGCAAGTACAGCTGATGGTACTTACTCACTTATGATGGTCCAACGTCCTATTGGGACCGCACCTGCATCACCATAAATACATACATACATTTATTTGTTCCACATCACATTTAGGATAAGACATAATCAACAATAGTATTTCATTTGATCACTTTTAAAAAAAATTAAAAAATTAAACCTTGAAACACTTTTTTAAATTTTCGCTAGTAATCGCGAGCAAATTCCATTTAATTCCACTATGAGCTAAGTCGAGCACCCGACACTGAAGAAGTCTGTAAGTAGCAGACGAAATAGGCCTATCAGCTCATAGTGGAGTTAAATGGAATTTGCTCGCGATTACTAGCAAAAATTTAAAAAAAGTTTTTCAAGGTTTAATTTTTTAATTTTTTTAAAAAGTGATCAAATGAAGTGTTAAATTTTAAATTCTCCTAGTTTCCCAATCACAATCGTTCTACTAATACGCTCAAAAAAGTTTTTTTTTTAAATAGTGTTTAAATATAAAAAAAAAAGTGAAAGTGAACAATAGTATGCCAAAATACTCGGTTTGCGGCTGCCACTCTCCAAACTCTGTCACGCCCAATGCTCGCCAGATCACGCTCCACCTGTTCCGCCCATCGTGCTCTCTGCGCTCCACGCCTTCTTGTGTCCACCGGATCAGTAGCGAACACCAACTTTGCAGGATTGTTGTCCGGCATTCTTGCAACATGCCCTGCCCACCGTATCCCTCCGGCTTTGGCCACCTTCTGGATGTGGGGTTCGCCGTAGAGCGCAGCGAGCTCGTGGTTCATCCTTCGCCGCCACACACCGTTCTCCTGCACACTGCCGAAGATCGTCCTTAGCACGCGTCGCTCGAAAGCTCCGAGTGCTTGCAGGTCCTTCTCGAGCATGCCCTAGTAGCACACTTGTTGCCATTTGGTTGAGATAACATAAATATGACTTGCTAAGTTATAATCAAGTTACTACAACTAATTATGACCGTAGTGTGCTACTTGGGGTCCATGTCTCGTGTCCATAGAGGACCACCGGTCTTATTAGCGTTTTGTACATGGTGCATTTGGTGAGGGGGTGAATCTTTTTAGACCACAGTTTCTTTTGGAGCCCGTAGTAGGCACGACTTTCACTGATGATGCACCTTCGAATTTCACGACTCGTATTGTTGTCAGCCGTCAGTAAGGATCTGAGGTAGACAAATTCCTCCACCACCGCGAAGGTATCCCCGTCTATCGTGGCATTACTTCCTAGGCGGATGCGGTCGTGTTCGGTTCCGCCTACCACCATGTACTTTGTTTTTGACGCATTCACCACCAGTCCGACCTATACTGCTTCGCGTTTCAGGCGGGTTACAGCTCTGCCACCGTTCCAAATGTTCTTGCGATTATGTCAATGTCGTCCGCAAAGCACACAAATTGACCAGATTTCGTGAAAATCGTACCCCGGCTGTTGAGCCCGGCTCGTCGCATTACAGCTTCCAGAGCGATGTTGAATAGTAAACATGAAATTCCGTCACCTTGTCGTAGTCCCCCATGAGATTTGAATAGAACTAGATAGTTCATCCGAAACCCTTTGCAGTTTTTTGATTCAGTCCTGAATTATTTGAATTTAGGTGAGTTTATCCTTTGAATTACTTGAATATGAAGTGAATTAAACGTGAACAACTTATAAACTAAATTAATCTTTAGGTCTGATGGATAACCACTTGAATGAGAAGTAAGTCAGCCTTTAATCACTTGAATTTGAGGTGAATTAGTCCTGAATCAATTGAATGCGAAGTGAATCAGAAACAAATAACCATTTCTGAAAAACTTTGCCGAAGGCTCTATCTTTCTACTTTATCAGAATCACGAGATAGAGCAAGTTGGAAATGCTCGAATTTCCATTCTCACTAGCGCCCCGCAGCGTTGGATTTCCAAACAAAGCGGTGCATGTTTTGAATGTACTTGACGTTCTGAACAAATTTACCGAAACCTAGAACTTTCCATCTTATCAGGATCACGAGATAGAACAAGTTGAAAATGCTCAATTTTGCATGCTCACTAGAGTCACATAGCGGTGAGTTCCAAACTTTTTATTTTTCGAATGATCTTCTGAACATTGGTAGAATAATAAATGGTATGAATCCAGAGAATTGAAGCTGAGAGAAATATTACACTCTAAGATGGATGGAACAAGCAAGCACAGCTGATGGTACTTACTTACTTATGCTGGAACAACGTCCAACGGACCGCACCTGCATCACGATATTTCTCCATAAAACTCAGCTGAGGGTTCCAGTTCCTCAAGCGTTTCGAACAGGTTTAAATACAATACCTTAGACCCCCGATAGTTTGAAAAAATTGATTAAAATCAAACTTGAAAATACTCGGCTTTCACAGCAACTTGTTTCAGTACAGTGCATAAAGCGATTTCACACCTTTGTGCAGTTGAGCGCCGAATATTTTAGCAATTTTAGCTGTTCAATGGTAAGTATTGTAAACTGAACTATGTGAAAGCTGAAATGCCAAAACTAAGTGTTGTAAACCCAAGTAATTCTATTCGTCTGTAACAAATTGCACATCACTAAATTTGCACTCATAATAACTGCATTTTATTTAAATTATAAATTTGTTGTTCGTACTATCAACGTACCATCGTGGCCAGACTATACAAAGCAGAAGTGTGGCCTGCTGATGTAGTACTACCTCAAGATATATTTTACAATCATGAGAACTTATTACCTCCCTAAAATCTAAGTATCGGGGATTAAATAACGGCTGAGTTGAAGGATAAGCTCAGCTTCTTGTATAAAGCTAGAACATATCGCTTCTTGTAATCATATATTTAACGAATCAGGAATACAAAATGTTTTCGTTAAGCATAGTCGATGCATAAGTTCATCGAATCGAAAATCTAGTCGCAGTTCTACCAATATTCTACAGTTCGCGAAGTCACTTCCGTTAGAAATCAAAACGGACTAGCTAATGAATGGGTAGAACCTTCTCAAATCAAATGAAATAGATATGCAAGACAGTTTGAAAAGGAGAACTGAAGACTCTTGGTGTCGGTTCTTTAGCATGACGACAACTAGAGGTGAAACTAAATATCCACCGTAGTAATGGCAGCTTTGACCATGCATGGAAATATTGATGTCAAGCGAGGATTTTTGGCAATGGCTAGGAACCTTACCGACGATCGATCATCAATTTGTAAGAGAGCATTAAATTCGTTGATGGTGATTAAAGTCATTCGGAAGTAGGTCGCATCTAGTTCCCATCCCCAAAGAGCTGCTCATGATGGCTAACAAAGCATATGCTTCTAACTAAGCAGAATTTTGAATATTAAAAACTTAAAAAGGAGGACCAAAGAGAAGAAAAACAGAAAGAGTTAGTAAGGAAGTAAGAGAAAAATAAGCAAAAATGATTGACTAAAAATCTTTGATAGAATAAAAGAAGAGGTGTTAAGGACCCTTCGCTAGAAAAGAGAATGAAAATTCACGAAATTCTGATAAGAACGTTCTAATAAATCTAATAATCATAATTCCCGATTTTTATAATGTCCGATTGTTTATGCAAGCAAACACTTGCCTCAAAAAAGCCACTAAGAACCATAATATGGCAAAGAGAGTTGGCTCAAGACATGCTTGAGGGAGTGTCAACTGTGCGAAAGCAACAGTCTTCGCAAAAAACGAGCTTCCGATCATTTTGCAGAAGCTGTTAGGAAAAAGGCGAGTCTTTTCACAGGTTTCTTTGCTAGGAAACCAAACAAATAGCAAACACACACTAAAGTCACACTAATTAATTTTTAGTATCCAAAAGTCACTATTTGGTCGCTTTTGTTTATTGTACTATTTTAAACATTTTGGTCATTAAAGTCACTATTATTACATTAGATAACCGCTACCAGCCCTGAAAAAAGTGAAGCAGAGGTACGGACTGAAGGCGTTTATAGTGGAAAAGGTACCGAACCGTAATGACAAGCAACATTTCACTACAAAAAGTCGTGCTAAGGAGCTTTACATAATTTTTTTTGCAAACATTTTCTTGTATCATAATGTATGACAAAACATATGCACTCGAAGACTTTCAACAGCTTCGTGGTCTGGATTTTTATACCGCAATGCAAAGGAACGCTCGTTGCCGAGTATTTTCAGAAAAAAGGTGTCCACATTCCCGAAGAAGTATTTCATTTGGCATGCCATATGTAGTTGTGGTTGAAAATCTAAAAGTTTCGTCTCTACCGACACTGTCAATAAGGATGTGTACGAGTAAAAATGTCTGCAAAAGCGGTTGCTACCGTTTATCAAAAGCCACGCCTCCCCGGCTATATTTTGACCTGATTTGGCCTCTTGTCACTTTACGAAATCCTTCCTGGAATGGTATAAGATACAAGAGGTCAAATAGGTGCCAAAAACAGCCACTCTACCAAACTGTCCATAATTTCGCTCAATAGAGAAGTACCGGGCTCTAGCCAAGCGGAAACTCTTCAAAACTAAAATGAAAGCAGATGGTCCCAATGATTTCGAGGGAAGATGGAGAATCATCACGGCGCGTATCTGAGGATAACGAACGGAACCTGATGGCAAGAGTACCACCAAAAGTTCAAGAATTTTACAGAAAGAAGTTTTAACATCTGAATCAATTGTTTCTAATATATTCACATCTTTCCAGGATTGATCAATCAATAATGCCAAAGCGTTATTCATGCATATGAAACATGAGCTTTTAAGTTCAAACAACTATTTGTCATTTTTCTTGGCTCAATTATGCTCATGCTCATGCTCATGTTCATGCTCATACAATTTTTTGTCATTTTCTATTGATTCGAGAACATCACTGTTCACTTCATTCCTCCAAGACTCCATGTGCCTACATTCATATCTGTCGAACCATGAAAACGCA
>JASCZW010010255.1:0-37652 GCA_034211315.2 Aedes japonicus
AATGACTAAGAAACAAAAAATGAACATTTCTACAGCATATGAAACCAGTTTGTGACTCAATTTTATTGTTTCTTTCAATGATGCATCATTTGAGTCATTGTTGTACGGGCAATTTATTGATACACAGTATTTTATTTATTTTCTACCCCGTCAGAAGGCAGGCACTTCTTCATGACCTACCATCGACAACGTCAATTATAAGGTATCAGCAGTACAGCACTGCACTGATTTATCCCATTTTATAATGAAGAATCCTACTGGTATTCGTATGTATTTTGGTTTTTGAGCTCATTATTGAAATTCGCATTTTGCATAATAACGAGACAATTGAGAAGGGAATGGTCTCAAAATCTCACATTTTGCGTGACATAATTAATGGATGTTCCTCAACTGATCGAAAGAGATATGCATCTTTCAGTTGATAGCGGTGAGAATCCATTCTATCTATCTCCTCAGTCACAGTAATATTTACTTTAATATAAGATCAAATTGTCTTGAACTTGTTGTTTGATTACCATAACAACTAAATGATTGAGTCTCTACGGTAATATCTTCTAGAATTTGTTAGTTTTGGTTTACATTTTCTTCATTGGTCTTTGTTGGAATCTTGAAAAATTATCAAACTATATTCTTATTTTTCCGGGTGGGAGTGTTACTTTCCAAAATTCTGAGTGTCATCAAACATACGTTCTTTTAGAATCGGTTTAGTAGGTGAAATTTTCGTGCAAAATTACTTCTTCAGTTGCTTTAGGTAATTGTAAGTAAATGCATATCTTCATTATTAGAGACAAGCGTTTTATCCCTTGATAATTATTTTCACAAATAGTACGATTACTTTCTGGCCGCTTATTTCAGAACTCACTTCTTGAAAAAGACGACTTGGTAAATAATGTTTGTTTTGCAAATGTCTACATTGAAAGCATAGATAGGTTAGTGATGCATCTGACGTGTGTAGATAAATTTGGATTTTTTTTAAAAATCAGGCAACTAAAGGGCGCCTTATCTCGCCTCACTGAAACGGAAAATATCAATAAAAATACTTTCGAGATATAAAAGAGTAACCTCACTATTTTTGTAACTGAATATTAAAACTGCTTAAACACTTCGCATATACCGTTCCAGAACTGCATCCAAATTTACAATTACTGATTAATTATTACTTCACAATTCAAACGGCCTGGCGATACGGAACAGAGCCTAGTGTGAACTAGTGTGAACAGTGCCGTGTGGTTTGTCCATAATAAAACACTGACCTACGCGATCTCCCATACGTCGAGTCGAGTAAATCCCTAACAGCAACACCAACACCATCCACCTGGTTGGAACCGTAATTCTACAAACTACCAACCGCCTCCACATCAACAAAATAAAACAACGTCACCAAGTTGAGAAACCGTGTGCCGCTTCTGTGTCGTCAAGCCCTCAGCAAAGTCGAAAATAACCGAGCTTCATCATCTCTAATTTCGCAGAATCCAGCAGCCGTTGCCAAGATATGTGCCCAAGTTCAAAGCCACGGCCCCGGATCAGGCAAACGAAGCATCCAGTGCCCTCTTTTCTCTCTTAAATTGCTTCCAACCCACCGATAAACGATGACGGAAAACTTAGAATTGGGTCACGTGTCTCTATGCCGACGAGAGCATACGGGATTCTTCCTTCCCCAAAATATCCAGGGGCCTCTTTTCCGTAAACAACCCACTTGATTTGTGAGTGAGAAACTGAGGATCATTCATTTCCATTACCACCCCCTCAGGTAGCAACTGGGACTGGGCTTGTTGATACGCCCAAAGGGTAGTATGAAGCGAGAAACAAATTAACTGGACATGTCTCACCGTCTGTCGTCGTTCGTTCTCATTGAGTGTTCCTCCGGCGGCGGTGGATCAAATGGCTGCTCCGAGAATAGAGACAGAAGAGACCATAAGCACTTGCGTGCGTACGTGTGTATGGGTTTTAATGCGGTGCTTACCTGGTCGGAGGTAATAATTCAATTAGGCACGCACTGCAAACGACGACAACGATGACGTGCCCAAAGGCAAGGATTACTCATTATAATCAACTTTTTACTAATCAGCAGATGAAGCATTCGCTTTTTAATTAAATTTTAAAAATTTGGCACTTGAATGTCAGGACCATTCAATATTATTAAATTGAAACGTCTCCCATAAATCACCCAGCCTGCTGAGTGAAAAATTTCCTTCCAAACTATATTCAGAGGCTATTTATAGCGATTTTTCTCCACAAATAGTTTGCTCCCGTCGAAATCAATCAAAAGACCGGACGCGGCACACGCAAATATTCCGATCCAGGCAAACGTTTGGTTGAAGTGGCTGACGAACTTACCTGAGTCATCGTCAGTTTCCATTCTCCACGCTCGAACCAAGCGACGCCGACGACGAAGACGACGACGGCGACGACGTCCAACCGAAAAACCAACAGTAAACAACATTGAGCGTGTGCCAAGGAAAGATGGATCGCGTGCACGTCCCGATCGTGGTGGCTAGCGAGCATCTCCTCCTGCTCCTCCTCCTCCTTCGGTGATCCGAATTAGCCGGAGATGCGGCATTGCGTAACATTTGTGTACACAATTTATGATCGGGACATCTGACTTTGGCGGTGAATGATGGACTGGTGGGATGAATTGGAGGTGTTTCAAAAAGAAATGGACTTTTGAGTGAAACCGCGGGTTGGATTGTTGCTCTCGGTGTACTGTCGGGGGTTTGGGGGGTGAAACGGACATCTTTTTACATCACAATTGAAACATTTGATGGAAAAATTATGCAAGGTAACGGGATGTAGCATAGTTCCACCATTCGGCCTATACACCAGTTTTTTCAATAGTTCAGGATAATTCAACAAAATCATCATTAATTTTTAGACGACATCATTAGACGAAATACGCGTATCTGTCGAGATAAGCAATATTAAATGGAAATAACTCACCTTTCTACTCATTTTCTTGTAAAAATCATCATGTTTCTGAAGTAATTAAGACATTATTAATCAATTCATAGGTATACAGGTCAGAGATATTTTTGCTTCCCCTAAATTTTCAGCCGTCATGATTTCACTGGTTAAGCTGACAGATTATAGACTGTTCCAGAAAAGTATAGTACACACTTTCAAAATAACAAAAAAGTGTCATGTTTTTTAGTTTTCTTAATTTTATTAGGCAAATCATATTTGTATATGTGTTTTATATGATATTTTACTCGTTTAATCAAAAATATTTAATCATAGCCAAGACTCCTAACTTTTCTCGAACATGACCCATAAGCTTCTGCATAGGTGGTACTTCCCACCGTTTTGACAACTTTTGGGCAATCTTTTTTAAATTTTTGGATGTCGTCTGCTGGATTTATGATCTTTCTAAGCTTTTCTTTGGATAAAGCCCAAAAAGTCTCGATTGGCCGTACCTTCTGGCAGTTCGGCGGATTCATGTCTTTCGGTACGAAACATAAATTTGGACTTTTGTACCATTCTAAAGTGTCCTTTGCGTAATGACATGACGCCAAATCAGGCCAAAACACTACTTGACCTTCGTGCTGCCTGATCATCGACAATAATTCTGGAGACATTCCTTAACGTATTGTTTTACCACGCTTGCATATTGCCTGCCAAACCGTAACCTTCTTCCCAAATTTTTCGGTAAAAATTCTCCGTTTCGGGGATGTCTTTGTCTTCGCTTACAGTATAGAATTGTGGTCCGGGAAGCATTTTATAATCTAGTTTCACACACGTTTCATCGTCCATTATTATACACCACAGAATTTCTACAGAATAACGAATCGTAGAGTTTGCGGGCCCGTGGCTTCAATGGACGCGGCCTATTTCGGGTTCCTTTAGGGTTTTTCTGCTTCGGTATTTTTTATAGCCCATGCCTTCTTTACTCGACGTGTCCCGAGTTTTTCACGCAACATCCCAAACGGAAGTCGTTTGTTTTAGCTTGTAGGCATCCCTGATCTTTTTATCGACGTACACTGTTATCTATATTTTCGAACCTCGCGTACCGCGATCGCTAACACCCTCTTCCTTGGCCAATTTTCTCAAGGAGAGTCCGCTCACAGTGCACCATTTCGTGCACGATACTTTTCGTTGTTCCGGAGTAAGACCGCGCATTTTGATATGTAACACAAAACTGAGCACTTTTTTGTTGCTATGTCATTCAGAAATGTGCAAACAAAAGGACGCAGCCAAAACATGTTAAAATATTTTGTTATATTCAAAGTGACCGTTAAAATAAATAGTGCTTATACTTTCTGGAACAGTCGATACCTTTACGATATGCAAATGACTTAAATTTGGCTAAATTAAATCAGGGGGTGATCCCGGCGCAGTGGTTAGCATCCATACCTCTAACGCCATAGTCACGAGTTCGAGTTTCTCACCCCAGACAAGTTACGAAAATACCCAAAAAGTATTTGAGTGACTACGACGGGAGATGAACAAGCCAAGGACTGAAAATCTCTATAAACCACACAGAAAAAAATAATGAAGGCGTAAACCACGCAATTTGTTGTAGTCTTTGCTGAGTAACAACAACAATGTTTGCAATCTTTCATACAACAGGCTTGATTCAGGCGTTATCTGGTTTAAATTTGCATAAAATATCCCATTATTTTCTGCCAAATCTAGCATTCCCTTTATGTGCATTAGAAACGCATTAGAAAATTCAATGTTTCTTTTTATCTGTGCAGGCAAAACAATTAAATTAAACGAATATTGAGATAACGTTTAGTTTGTCCAATGTATTTTTTTCCGCCATGATAACAAGTTATGTTGTAGACCCCGGATTTGCTACGACTGTTAATTGAGTCTTTAGCAGAACCTGAGAGAGTTTTAAGTTGATTATTTTTACTAGTAAAAACTATTTCAAACCCAAAGTTCCGTAGGATTGGTCGTAATTGTGTAGTGTGGTTATCGTACACAGATAAAAAGAAACATTGAATTATATACGTTATCTAGTGCATGAAGGGAATACTAGATTTGGCAGAAAATGATGGGATATTTCATGTAAATTTTATGCCAGATTACGCTTGAATCTAGCCTGTTGTATGAGGGATTGCAAACAATGTAGTATGGCGCATGACAGATTGCAAACAATTTCGTTATTTACACCTCCTTTGGTTTGGAATTATACGAGAGGAAATCTTACTCGCTTATTAAAATTAATAATTTTTTTCCGTGTATGTCATTGCTAGTCTTTTAAGCTGGGGTTGTGTATCTGATAGTGTGGTGAGTGATTGTTTGTATTGTTTTTATGTTTTTATTGATTACGTTTTGTATTAGTTTTCGGGAGTAATTTCACAATAATACCGTAGACCTAATTTCAGAGATACTTTTTTTTCTATGTTCTCAAAAGGCTCGTAGCAACCCGTGCTTTGAAACTGACAAAATTTGTTATGGCGGCATCGTTTTTGCGAAAAAAAATCAGACAATATTCCGTTAACGGAAACGTAAAATCATAAAATCTATGCTTTGTGTAAGACTTGAATTGAATTTGTTCGTTCCTAAAATTTGTAATTGTCGGTAGTATTTCGTCGCTTTTTTTTATGACGGAGGACTAAGTCTTTTTACCCTTCTTACATCAATAGAAGGGTATTAAGATCGCTTGAAAACTCGACTTTTTATCCGAGGCCCACAGGGCCGAGTGTCATATACCATTCGACTCAGCTCGACGAACTGAGCACATGTCTGTGTGTATGTGTGTGTGTGTGTGTGTGTGTGTGTGTGTGTGTGTGTGTGTGTATGTGTGTGTGTGTGTTACAAATAATGTCACATCGGTTTCTCAGCCATCTGTGAACCGATTTCAGTTCTGTTGACGGCAAATGGAAGCTACAACATTCCCATAGAACGCTATTGATTTTTTTTTCATTCGGACATTTCGTTACGAAGATATGAACGAAACAGTACTTGAAGGCCTATTATAATAGTAATCAAACAGTTTAGTCTCCGATTACATACTGAGCTATTTGTGTACCGATTTTAGTTTTGTTGGTGTCAAATCAAAGCTATGATATTTCCAAATAACTGGTCAAAATTTCATTATGATTGGATAATTCTTCATGGAGATATGACCAAAACAATACCTGAGAGCACATAATTGTGAGATGACAATATACTCGTTGCAGTGCAAACCGAACAAGACCAATCACACCAATCGATGCCGCTTGCATTCTATTGTGTCGTATCTGGAGCGTTGTATAGCACATACAGCGGACTAGCCACACTATGCTACTGTATAGAATTAGAGCAGCATCGATTGGCTCGAGTGGCTGGTTTTCAACTGCAACGAGTATATTCGAAAATTACACAAAGTCTCCATTTACTATTTTCAACGAATATGTACTTATTTAAGCATCTTGAATCCATATCGATAATCAAAATTGAAGCTCAGGATTGAAGCTTTGTTAACGCCAAATTAAAGTTATAAAATTTCCAAATAAGTGTTCAAAATTTCATTATGTTAACTTCCTTTTTACCCCTTCTTACATCAATAGAAGGGTATTAAGATCGCTTGAAAACTCGACTTTTTATCCGAGGCCCACAGGGCCGAGTCATCATACTACATTCGACTCAGCTCGACGAACTGAGCACATGTCTGTGTGTGTATGTATGTGTGTGTGTGTGTGTATGTGTGTGTGTGTGATGTGTGTGCGTTACAAATAATGTCACATCAGTTTCTCAGCCATCTGTGAACCGATTTCAGTTCTGTTGACAGCAATGGAAGCTACAACATTCCCATAGAACGCTATTGATTTTTTTTCATTCGGACATTTCGTTACGAAGATATGAACGAAACAGTACTTGAAGGCCTATTATAATAGTAATCAAACAGTTTAGTCTCCGATTACATACTGAGCTATTTGTGTACCGATTTTAGTTTTGTTGGTGCCAAATCAAAGCTATGATATTTCCAAATAACTGGTCAAAATTTCATTATGATTGGATAATTCTTCATGGAGATATGACCAAAACAATACCTGAGAGCACATAATTGTGAGATGACAATATACTCTGTTGCAGTGCAAAACCGAACAAGACCAATCACACCAATCGATGCCGCTTGCATTCTATTGTGTCGTATCTGGAGCGTTGTATAGCACATACAGCGGACTAGCCACACTATGCTACTGTATAGAATTAGAGCAGCATCGATTGGCTCAGTAGCTGGTTTTCAACTGCAACGAGTATATTCGAAAATTACACAAAGTCTCCATTTACTATTTTCAACGAATATGTACTTATTAAGCATCTTGAATCCATATCGATAAAATCAAAATTGACGTTTAGGATTGTGAAATATTTCATTTATGGACTGATTATATAAAATTTCTAATATTTATGTAATTTCCCTTTTATATAACTAACATACACAGGTCATTAAAGACTATTAATTATAATATTTTAATTTTTATTCAATCCTGAACAATACGTTCAGGATTGACAAATAGTTCATTTATCAGCTGAATGTATGGCGTATTGAATGTTTCTGAATCTTCTTGGAATTTCTGATGAAAATATGTATCCAGTACAATATTGCCCACATTTGAGTTTGTAATTCTGGTGAAATGTAAGAAGGGTTCAGTCTCACCATCGGTGGATTAATGCGGGTTTTTTTCTTTACAATTTAAAAAAAAAATTACATTGCGACCGTCACGAAAAGTGGTCAGGTTTTGACCGTTAATATCTCAGTCGTTTCTCAAAAGATTTTCAATTTTTCATCAATCGATTGGAGACTTTTCTACACATCAATTTTAGTAGAAACCATTGTTGATTTCTGGTCGGACACTATAGAAAAATTCATAAATTTTATGTCTTGTCTTATTAAGTATCCTAACCCCTTACCGCCTAAAGGGTTATATATGACCCCAACAGGAATAAAACTGTATAAAATCACAAACTGAATCAAAGTGAACACTGTCTTCGACAAATTTGTTCTACATAAATTCTTCTATCTGGAAAATATACAAAACATCTGAGTTTTAGGCATAATTAATGACTTAATTCCTTAATATGAAAAAGTTCATGGAGAAAAAATAAATTCCTTCTTAATAATGTAAAGCATTATTTTAGTATATAGGACATATCCATACACATTATTAAGTTCTCGATGATAAAAGTTAAATAGTTTCGCATCTTACTAGGATGTTCTAGCATCTCCAAAATGTACTTGAGTTCAAAACTTCAGATCTACGGTTGCAACAATAGCTTTTAAGGCTATATAAGGTTAGGATATTTAATGAACCTTTTGGAAGGTCAACAGTCATTATTAAATAATTTTGTGATGTTCTAGGTCATCCAAACTGTCCTTGAGTTCAGAATATAAGATCTTCAGTTGCAAGAGTAGTTTTTTTGGCTACATTAAGTTACTATATCAATTCAATCATATTAAATGAATCATTTGAAAAATCAACAATCATTATTTTATAACTTTGTGATCATTTGGATAATCCAAACTGTCCTGGAATTTAGAATTTGAGATCTACGGTAGAAACAGTAGCTTTTGAGACTATACAAAGCAACGTCACGTGTTCAAGCAACAACAGCAAATAATTTCGAACTTACAAATACACAAGAAAAGGTGAGATGGGGGATGTATTGTAAGCCTAGCTCCTTCATTCAGCCTATGTACCAAATGTATCATTAATTTAGCGATATTCAACAAAATTATGTTGACATTAGGGTGATCGATGTACTCCCAATCAATTGAGACAATATTAATCAACTTATTGTCGATTTCTTGAACTTTTGGGGCATCATGATTTCACTGGCTAAGCTGAATAGATGATCTACACGATCTTCAAGTGATCAAACTTTGGCTTAATTGAATCGATAAAGCAAGTAATGCAGTCTGGATGTGCAGAAAATAGTTACACGATTCAAAGTTACTAGTCACATAGCTAAAATAAAAATGATTTTACAAGAAAATCGTAGACCCAATGTTGGGGACATATTAACTACCGTTGAGTTCAGAAGTTAGGATCTAAGTCTTAACATTAGCTTTATAACCTATGAAATGTGACGATACCCAGCAAACACAGGATCGTATATAATAGCGAAAAAGAGTGCAAAGTGGAGACGATATACGTACTTTTTCCATGCAGTCAAATGGATGCATGTACGTATAGCGCCTCCACTTTGTACTTATATCCGCTATCATATACGATTTTGTGTTCGCTGGGTATGCAATCAAACACATTCAGTGAATCTTCTGTAAGGTCACCAGTGGTTATCAGAGTATCTTGGCATGTTCAAGTTCATAAAAACTAGCCTTGAGTTCAAAACTTAAGAAATAACCGTAGCCATTTGGGCTTTACAAAGCTACGACAAATTTTTAAACATATTCCATGAATATTCTGAAACGTCCACAGACATCATAGAAAAGCCTCGTTAGTTTCAGGTCATTCAAACTGTCCTTTAAAACCTAAGGTCTACAATTGTAACAGTAGCTTTATGCGCTTAAGATAGTTTGTTTGGCATAGAATCTCCCAAAATTATCTTCTGATTTCTATTGATCTTCCAGGACATTCATTGAATATATTTGAATACATATCATAACATTCTATAGCGCATAAAGTTACTGTTACAACTGTTGTTCTTAACTTCTAAACTCCAGGACAGTATGAATGACCTAGCGCGTCTCAATAATATATTTCCTACTTTGTTTCTATCGTTTCTATGTAATTAAATCAATCAGATCCCAAGGAACATTGCGGGTTTTATCATGGTTTTATAGCATTCTTGAAGTCTAATTCATGCTCTTCAGAACCCTTATAAAACCAAAATTGTTACTTGGGATTACACCAAGTTGCTTGTATTACAGCGCTTAGGAAAAATTAGGTCTGAGAGGATTAATTCAAAGAATATTGCATTGTACAAACCAAATGGCTTACATTTAGTTGCGTAGTCGTACGACATCAATTCGAACAACTCAATGAGGCTGTACCTTGTAGTTTTTTTTTTATTGGGCAAATCTAACATTGAGAGTCTCTCTTTGATTACTTTCTCTTTTATTCATATTCAAATCACACACTACCAAAATGACATGTAACTCATTCTAACTCACTACTAAAATGTCATTCTCTCCCCTGAGAACAACCCATTTGTTCAAACAAATTCGGAGAAGTTGTTCAGTGTTTATTTTCTTCTAGAAAGCTGAATAATTTCTCCAAATTTATTTAAACAAGGGGTTGAACAAGGGCGACACTGATGTTTGTTGGGACACCAAGATAGCAATTGACACAGGTGTGCCCATGTGATCATGTTCAAAATCGACCACTGCAATTGGAAAAAAAATCACGGTTAATTTTTCCTCACCCTGAAAATTTCGATAAAAAAGGGTCTCAGGACATTAGGCTTATCTTACTAGCCAATCAGACCGAGCCCGGGTGGCCTCTACTGTATGCAAAAATTGTCTCCAGCCTCGCAGTCTACGAAGAGCATACAGGCAATGTTACATATACTCACATCAATGAACACTCAATACAATACCTGTTTTCGAGATACATCACTCACAGTGTTCATTGCAGCACGAGAAGAAGCGTGACGGTTTGAACGATATGGTGATTCAACCCTGCGCAAGAATAGGAAAAACCAGAGAATGAGTTCATAAGAGCCAGCTCTTTCTCTCTCAGACCTCGTTCAGAATCGCGATACTCATGCAACATTTGTCTCGCAGCCTGAGCATAATTTTGCTGAACAAAGAATTTCTTGCTCTCTCAGTTAATCGCTAGCAGTTCGGTTTAGGAAATCAAATTCAACTGAAGCCGCAACGTGTGTGAGACAATGGCAAAGCGAAAGGCTATAAAAGATGTCGTGTTGACTGTGATGCAAGAGGTTCGAACGGAGCAAGGAACTGTTTGTGTTGCAATGCAGATCCTGATGATAAATGTAACTACGAACAACAAAAATTGAACGCCGAGAATTTTAAACGTCATTTATTGTCCCAGAACGTCTTGTGGCAAAGTTTGGGTGTGAATAGTGCAGTGAAGCCGCATGTGAAAAAGTCCCGTAGTAGTAATGTAAATTAAAAATTATTGGTGGACATAAACAAACCCATAGTAATTCTCGGAACTCTACAACTTGTCGCAAGTCATAGCTTGCCACAGCGATTTCTGGAGTGGGAAGGTGCAAAAACCCTTCTCCAACCTCTGTATCACGCTGCCGGAATCAATTTTACGAGGAGTTTCGTGACGGGCCTCGGTGGGAAAGCGGCTAGTGCGATGAAGATTTTAATAAGTGAGCGAGTGAAGCAAAGAATCGTGTGTTGCACGCCATATACCTAGTAGATGCAAGCGGAATGCCCGTATCGTCTTACCTGTATCACTCACTCACTGAGCAAACTTGTCAGCTGCTCAAGCGGTACTCACTCATCAAGCGATAGGCTTTCGCAAAAATCAATAATAGTTCATTTCATAGAATGAAGAGATAAAACAGCAATGGCAAAACACATACCTTTACTCTCCTGTGGTAACGATTGGTGGAAGATGAACAGCGGCATTATTTTTTTGCTCTTCTCTCTCGTGTAGAGGACTCTCGACTGTAAATCGTGAAATTGCTCATGAATCAACAACACTGCATACAGGTTGCCATCTACTTGATCGATCCACCTTGCACCTCTTCTTCTTGTGCCCTCCGGTTTGTTAGCTTAGCTTGACTGACTGCACGTATCGATGGTTGCTACTCCGTGATTGATCAGAATCAATGAAATTGCACAATGAATCAACTGAATGGGGCTGGAAGTAACCGACCATTCTCACTGTACTCGTTTCAGTAACTCAATTTCTTAAATAATCAATAACGGCGCCGGCCACGTCCTTGCAATCAGGTGGGAATAGGGAAGGAAAGTTAATGTGACCTTTGCTGTTTAGGGACCGTGTTCACCTCTGCATCCCCACAAAAGTCACAGGAAGAAGGGTTTTCTATGTTAGTAGGGTAGGGCTCGATGTATCAGGATTCACCTTGATAAGTGATGTGATCATCTATATAATTCATAATAAGATTACATTATATTTGATGTAGGTCTCATAGTGATATAGGGACAGAATTGATAAAAATTACCTATTTTGCTCCGCGTTTTTGAGAGCCTTACCACCTCTCAATTGTCCGAAAATCCTTTGCGGGGTCTGACTGATTAGCGTTCCAATGATCATCCAACAAACTGCCAGAATTCGAATCGGTATCCGTAACCTTTTCACACTTCATCACTTGCTGAACCCGTATTGTCGGTTAACCGCTGGTGGAAGAATGGACCGGTGTAAAAACTAGTTCCGAAGTTGACAGCTCGGTGATACTGCAGTAATACCAATGTAGTGCCCACACTCAGATGTAGGTGGCGATGCAGTAGTATCGACACTCTGAGCCAGGTGGCGCTGCTGTGGTGAGCATACTGATCTCTAGGAGGCACTGCTTTCGCACAAAGCTAGCACGTCTGTTTTCGCGTCTATTTCGCGAGGGATTTGAGGCGGAACGAAATGCTTTTTTCCCGTTTGTTTCACTACACTTTTAAACTCTATTATCACTAAATAATCGCGTACAGGGCCGCGGGGAACTGGGTGATAATTTCACTCGCTGAATACTCGGGGCGGCGCAAAAAAAAACGACTCGAAAACGGAGCACTACTTCTACCGAACCTATCACGACAAAGTCCGAATTTTTCCTCTTCTCCAATGCGCTTTGCTCCATTTTCGATAAAAAATTTACTAGGGTACAAATCACTCGCGAGAAACAACCAAAATTGTCGACGAACTTTTAAGGCATGTACTAACGAGCACGAAATGCATTCCAGAGGAGAAAAAACACGTCTTCTTCGCTCAACAGCACAGCCTACTCTTCTGGTTTGTTATCGAAAATCATTTTAACTGGACTGTCGAAAGACACTCTTACGACATGTCCAACCCATCGTAGTCGACCGATTTTAGCGATGCGAATGATGGGAGGTTCATCAAGCAACAATTCGGGGTTCATTCGCCTTTTCCACGTTCCGTCTTCCATCTGCACTCCGCCATAGATCGTACGCAACACCTTCCGTTGAAAGGCACCAAGATCTTAGGGATAGCTTGTAGTTTGGTTGACCTTAGCGTCTTCCGGATTCGAAAGAAGGCACGAATGCGCCTTTGCATATTTCTGCTGGTGTCGTTATCGGCAGTCACTAATGAGCCCGGATACACTAATTCGTCTTCCGCCTCGATTTCATCACCGTCGATCTGGACTCGTGGTGGGAGGCTAACATTGTCTCCTCGTGGGTATCCTCCCCTCATGTATTGTGTTTTTAATGCATTAGTGATAACCACAATCCAACTAGCTTCAGCCTTAAGTCTGATGTATTTTTTAGCCATCGTATAAAAGTCACGTGCTTACCAAAAAGTTGGCCAGACTTCTTGAATATTTTGCCACTAGTATCTATCCCCGCTCTTCGAATCACACCCTCCAATGCAATGTTTAATAGCGGATACGAAAATCCATCACCTTGCCATCGTCGCTTTGACCTACCGTTTCAGTTTTACTGGAAATCTATAATCAAATCGATGAAAAAAATGATGAAATATTCGTAACATTTCTGAAACACTTGCCGAATTACAAGAGTCTGGTCCATAGTCGTGCGGAGCTTCTTTGCAATTGGTGACAAATGGCGGCATAGAATTTGGGAGAGCAACTTGTAGGCGACGATAGTTGCAGCAATCCAGCTTGTTGCCCTTTTCTATTGATATAACACACGGTACCTCCCATCTAACCTTCTGGTAAATGCACTTTATCCCAAATTTTGGTAAATACTCCTGCAGCGCCTTTGCCAGTATCGCTCCAGCCATCTTAAGAGTAGCTGCGCTAAGCTGCTCTTCCGTTGGTAAGGCTGCTTTAAGCACTGGCACGTATTTCTGGACAACTGAGGTTTCTCGTAGTAGCTCAGGGTACATATAGCAACTAGGTAGTGGTTGCTCTAGCTACGCGTCGAACGCTACTTTTTCGTCATCGGGTCTCCTTTTTTGTTGGCAGTGTACGTTGATGAATCTGTAGTTCAAGAACAGCCCGTTGATCGTCAGCTTGTACATTCTTGCATTGATCGAAGACCATCTAATCAATGCGAATAGATGCTTTTTGAGCTGACCCTGCCCTGACATGGAAAACAGACGATCTGATAGATTGCACCCTTCGATGAGAGCAGCCACCTTTTCCTATCAGCATAGGACCTAGGTTCCACCAGTGTTAGTTCATCGATCTTACCTGCACGGAAAAGAATCTGAATTTTCATTATGATGTAAATTTTAGAACATGTGAATTTGTTAGTCCACACGAAGCAGCAACTTGCATGAAATGGTTCCAATAATGATAAACTATTGCATACTACAATTTCGACAATGTATGGAATGTCCCAGAACTTAACGTGACTTATAATTCAAATTTGTATGTTTTGTGGCGCTCCATTTATGTATCATGCACATAAATGGAGCGCACGAAAACATTGACCAGAAATTTACACTACTTTTTCGAGTTGTGTGGTTACTCATATCCCAGTTGGCACCACAGGAAGGTAGGCATAGGAGTTACTGAACAAGTGGCTAAAGGATACAGTATACTGTAGCATTGCTGGTTTTATCAAGGTTGTATAGCATTCTTTAAGTCTAAACCACGGTCTTTAGGACCCTGATAAAACCAAAATTGCGACTTGGGAAGGATCTAAATAGTGTATACCTGAAGGTACGCGAAATAATTTGGGTATGCATTGTTCAGTCATTTACCAAACATTAGTAATTAGCTATTGGACATTAGCTTGAGCAACCTTGCAAATTTTTGCAGTTCTTTCGAAAACCTTTTTTTTTATTCTCGACACTTAAATCGTTACAATGAGGTATCTTTTTGTATCTTAAAAAAAATCTCATTGAGCTTTCCCAGGATAACTTTAATAAGATATTTTCCATTCTTTTGAGTGATACAGCTTCCTAAATCCGGAACAAACTTCTGATTCAAGCGTTTTCCATGTATATCTCTAGTAGACCCATTCTTCCTTCTTTTAAACATGAGCAGTTCTTTGAAATGGAAAAACTAGGAAAATTCAAATCAAAACTTCACTTGATTACTTAAAACAAAATATTAGAACTGAAAAACTTTTTCAAACTGCAAATAAAAAAAAATTAACTAATTTTAACAGGCGCGTTAAATTTTCCCTTGTTGATTTCCAAGCCAAAGGAGGTGTAAACAACGAAATTGTTTGCAATCTTTCATGCACCATACAACAATGTTTGCAATTTTTCATACAACAGACTAGATTCGGGCGTTATCTGGCTTAGATGAAATATCTCATTATTTTTGGCCAAATGATTCCTTGCCATCCCTTCATTCCTGATATTAATTCAATATTCCATGTGAGCACCCTTGTCTTCATTGATATCTTGACATCATCGTGGCATTTACTCAACTATCTCAGCAGTCGATTCTAGTGCGATCTGGTTCTGTTCAGTTACTGCCATGTTGGATTAAGGTTAGGGGACTGTGCTGGTCAAGCCAATACATACATTGCTTTTCTTTTCGTTAAACCATTGAAATAAATAGCTTCAATGTGTGCTATGGAATGCGTGTTTTCGGCCTTCTTTACAGTTCTGTAGCTTTTGCTGAAAATTTTCACTTCAATATGCGCAAATAAACCTCCTTTATCAGTATCTCGACAAATGAACTTGAGCTCTCTAATCAATACCAGTCGAGGTTGGTGTGATTTTTCTTAGGTGAAAAAATCTCTGGTCACGTTTTTCTTTGAAAGGGAAGTAAAGCCGTTGGTCCAGGCACATGTGTTGATGAGTTCGATATATAGGGTCCAGGTGGTGGAGTTGTTTTCCTGGTGACGGTAATTGCCACCACGTTGTAATGGCCGACGCTAATCGAGTTTGACAGTAGGCCCGAACTTTCAGAGGTTCTTCGCCATTTTCGTGTGATAACATCAGATCCAAATAGTATTCGTTTAATCTCGTCCGACCAAATGACCTTTTTCCATCAATTGTCCATGGACTTGGATTTGGTCACCCTAATTGCGTTGCTGGAGTGAGAAAACCTCCTGCTTTGAACTTTTGAACAATTATAGCCACCGTCTCTTTACGTATCCGGACGATATCTGCAATTTGACGGTAGCTTTCACCGCAATTGTGATGCTCTATAATCAGTTTTCGTATAGTCAGCAATACTTTGAGAGTTTTCAGGCATTTTTAATCACAAAAACTTCAATTTCAGTCACAAAATATTCTACACGACGAGAGGACAATTGTTTGGCAATGTTTACACTCGACAAAGTGACAGGAACAGCTTTATACACGACAAAACGGTACCAAGCATGTTTGGTTGGATATACCTTTTTTGCATGTTCTGTTCTGATGAAATGATAATTTCTATATAATGAACCAAATGAACGCCAACACCAATTTTATCAACTAAAATTGCATTAATATTTGTCGAGATACTTTTTAATATTAAAAAAACCATTCATTCCAAATATGATTTCATTCTGTAGCAAAACAACTAACCATTTCGAAAAGGTTTTGACCCATTTTAACCTCTTCGGTCAAAACATTCCCTCCTCTCGCCATCACCATAAATCATGCAGAGCCGAGAGCAGGCAACCACTGTGTGAGACTGCTCGCATTTTCCCGCGAATATCGTCGAACGCTTGCTCACTCATTCGAATTTTGATTATTATCCTCCCCGCTTTCGCAGCTTTCCCCTGTGATGCAGCGCAAAATTTCCGAATTTTCACTTGCCAGATGTCCGAAACTGCGATCCCTAAAACAACTTTTTCTATTTACCGCTACCATCCCCCGTCACGGGGCACGGGTTCGATGTACATATAGGTATAAATGACCCTCATCTGCCGTCGGGCTAAATTTCGGTTCGGACCAACGGCCACGAGTCGAGTCAGTCCGTCATCATCGACAACACCATCAAATTCCAGCTTGAGCGACGGATGTTAATAAATAAAACCAACCAACGGCAGCCTTGGGTGGGCGAGGAAGCGAATTTTCTGCTCTGACGTGGCTGACGAGGTTTGGCGAAAAGCGTTTACATCATTCTGCGGCCAGTGAGCAGCGAACCAGCCACGGACGTGCGAATAAATATTAAATTATTATTAGCATTGGAGGTCTCCTGTAATCTGACGGGTCGTGTTGCAAAATCGGACCCTTTTCCACAATGCAACAGTCCGAGATCGAAGAAGGGGTCCACACAATTCACCCATTGTTTAGGTGGGTAATGTTGAGCTAAATTGGACTATTTGCGTGGGGGCAGAACCCTGGCCTGGTGAACGAAGGATGAAAGTGGGCAAAACATTGAACTCTCTATCGTAACCAAATCCCACCCCTCCCACGTATTATTATAGCTCATTATTGACGGTGTGGGCCGGGCGTGCGTTTTTGGCGGAAAATTGAGCGCCCCCTTGTACATGTTCAATCTAGTTTGTTTAATGAAATTGGTCACGCAAATTCGTTGTGAGAATCGTTGTTCAAATTTCCACACATTTTGTCATGCTTTGTTCATGTAAATAATTGAAAGCAGAGGTCGTTCAGTGGGGGGTTATCAAATGTTGACTGAACGTAAGAGAATGCCATCAAACCGATGGAAAGTTCACTTTTTCAGTTGCCTAATTAGGTGATGTTGTTCGTTTGGTTTCGGATTGCACATTTCCTACAAGGGTTTGAAGAAGAGAAGAGAGAATTCCTTTGACCGCAAATCATCTTTCCTAGTCCCCAAGGGAGATTGAAATCATATGGTTTCTTCTTTTTTGACATTTAAAGCCAACTGCTCATAACAATTAGCCGACAGTCTGCTTTTCAACTTAGTACTCTAAATGCACTTCCAAAGTTATTAACGGACGGATGCAAATTTTGAAATTTCCTCTCCCCAATGATTGATTCTCAATCACGTTGTAAGGAGCTTCTTGAAATTTGAGCAGACTTGATAAGAAACTGACACTACATCGAAGTCATGGAAATCAGTAACGAATCGAGAATGAGCTATCCACGCGTGTATTTGTGATGGTTTTAGTGTATTCATCATAGCATGCTGTGCATTTGACTGTCATCTTTCGGTTTATTTACTTGTTTGCACGGTTTAAATTATACGTTTTCAAAATGTCGCGCAATGCACTTTGGAATTCATCACGCGAGTGTAACATCCATCATAACCAAGTTTGGGAAACACTGTTCTCTGGATGAACTGCCAGGAAGAGCCAGAAATCCCGGATCTGCCAACCCTAAACTGGATCAGAAAGTGGTAGCTCTAATTCGGAAGAACAAATCAATGTAGATACTTGATTTGGCCAATAAAGTGGGAACCAACGTCGGAATGATTCAGTGTATCAAGCCCTACAAGAAGCAGAAAATTGATAAACAAAAAGGGAGGAATACCTGAAGATCCAGTCCCATGTATCCGCTAGGAACCAGCCGCCAACAGGAAGGCGAGAAAGCAGAAGGAGCCCATATTCTAACCTTCCCCGCGAACAAAAGTGAACAAGTACTACCGGAAATAGCGTCTCCGGTGTCCCCCTAGGCTTACAATGGCACCATCTGATACAGAGCTACAACACCCAAAGGGCTCAACCGGAGTCGGCACCCTAGCTGGTATCAACTGGAACAGTAGAGGCTCTTTAAGCAGTAGTCATCCGTGATGTCCTTGGCCATTGTTATGATGAATCCCAAACTGTGGTGTGCTTTGGAAACAAGGCAGCAATATGCTCCTTGTACGTAAGTCCGCATCGAGAACAACTCCTAGATCCTTGACGCAGGATTCCAGTGCTAGAGGGAGTTGAAACAAGTAACTCGGAGGTGCTAATATGCTAGCACAGAACTTTTTGACAATTTTTGAAGGGAAAGCATCCGGACCAGCTGATGTTAATTATTTCATTCTAGAAATAGCTGAACGGATCATTGAATCATCAATATTGATGTTGTTTGACGGATCACTAGGTAAGGCTTCAGTGCACAAATTACGTGACGCATGAAGGGGGTGGGTGGGGGGTTGAGCAACCGTTACTTATTGTGACGGTTATGGGGAGGGGGTTTTTTAAATCGTTACGTAACACAATAATCAATGTGAAATAAAAAATCAAAAGTGAATAACCAATTTCCATTATTAAAATTTCCTGTGTGCCAAGCAAAGTAGCACGTAGAAAAGGGTTAATTTATAATAGTTAAGAACTATGTTTAAAAATTCTGGGAAAACCCCATGTTAAATGAAAGCCTTCAATCCATATTTTGAAGGGAAATTATCGAAACTGAGCTAAGATTTTGTTTTTTGTATTATTAATCACGTTTGCCGTAACTGAAACACTGCACCAATTATCGCCATAGTTTTAAATTTTGATTCCTTTGATGGCCAATCACATGTGTTTCTTATAGGAGTGGCCATAAAAGAAACACATTTATGGCCAAGTTGTGCAAGAAATCTGAAATTTTAAGAAAACTGGATAAAGTCAATCTTTTGAACTCCGACCAAATTCTAAAGCTTCGATAAATGGAGACTGACAATTTAAATGTGATCTACTAAACGAAAGGTATCTTATGACGATTTAAATCAGCAATCGTACATCCACACGCTGAGAAATATATTGTTCTGTATAAATATATTCAACACGGATTTATTTTGATTTATTCAAACAATACCGATTTTATTTTTGAACCAACAGCAATTTTTTTTTTGCTTCTTTAAGCGCTGCAAAGGAGGCTTTTATTGAAAACAAAAAGCATTTATTGTTGAATCAAAAAATACGATTTTTGGAAACAATGCACCTTTGCATTGATTCAACGGTTGAATTGAAAAATAAAATATTGTTTTTTATATTAGAACCATTGAAATAATAAGAAATTAAATTTTTTGTTGATTGTTTATTCTACAAAATTAATTTGTTGAATCAATGATGATTTCTGTTAAAAATACTAAATGACTGACAGTATTGGATTCGAAAAGAAATTTTGTTGTTTCAAATGTATGATGGCATTTAACTAAAACAAAGTGTGGTTTGATTCAATACACAAGAAATGTTGATTCTAATCATTGCGTTCAATCACCAAATTCATGCACTAATTTTATGCATTGCATAACATTCTGTTGCAATCTTTGAACTAGATTTAAGTTATATGAATAAAACATTGTACTTTTTGTGATCTCAAAGTTCTCTTCTTTAAATAATTTAAAGACATTTTAGTAAAATTGTTGAACTAATATTTTTAACAGTTTTAAGTACATCCAGTAACCTGAATAAATGCAGTACAATGAGTGCAATGTTTTTCGTAATCTTTATAATAGCTTAAAGTTACTTAAGTGAAATTAATTGACTAATGTTTGCAATTTTTACTAATTTCAAGTTACTCAAATGAGAATTAAAAATAAAAAAACCGCATTAATCCACCGATGGTGAGACTGAACCCTTCTTACATTTCACCAGAATGACAAACTCAAATGTGGGCAATATTGTACTGGATACATATTTTCATCAGAAATTCCAAGAAGATTCAGAAATATTCAATATGCCATACATTTAGTTGATAAATGAACTATTTGTCAATCCTGAATGTATTGTCTAGATTGAACAAAATTAAAATATTACCATTAATAGTCTTTAATGACCTGTGTATGTTAGTTATATAAAAGGGAAAACTACATAAATATTAGAAATTTCATATAATCAGTCCATAGAATGAATTATTAAACAATCCTAAGCGTCAATTTTCATTATCGATATGGATTCAAGATGCTTAATAAGTACATATTCGTTGAAAATAGTAAATGGAGACTTTGTGTAATTTTTCGAATATACTCGTTGCAGTTGAAAACCAGCCACTCTGAGCCAATCGATGCTGCTCTAATTCTATACAGTAGCATAGTGTGGCTAGTCCGCTGTATGTGCTATACAACGCTCCAGATACGACACAATAGAATGCAAGCGGCATCGATTGGTGTGATTGGTCTTGTTCGGTTTTGCACTGCAACGAGTATATTGTCATCTCACAATTATGTGCTCTCAGGTATTGTTTGGTCATATCTCCATGAAGAATTATCCAATCATAATGAAATTTTGACCAGTTATTTGGAGATATCATAGCTTTGATTTGGCACCAACAAAACTAAAATCGGTACACAAATAGCTCAGTATGTAATCGGAGACTAAACTGTTTGATTACTATTATAATAGGCCTTCAAGTACTGTTTCGTTCATATCTTCGTAACGAAATGTCCGAATGAAAAAAATCAATAGCGTTCTATGGGAATGTTGTAGCTTCCATTTGCCGTCAACAGAACTGAAATCGGTTCACAGATGGCTGAGAAACCGATGTGACATTATTTGTAACGCACACACACACATACACACACACACATACACACACACACACATACATACACACAGACATGTGCTCAGTTCGTCGAGCTGAGTCGAATGGTATATGACACTCGGCCCTGTGGGCCTCGGATAAAAAGTCGAGTTTTCAAGCGATCTTAATACCCTTCTATTGATGTAAGAAGGGTAACAACAACAATAAGAGTTTTTGTGATGATTTTATCACAATTTAGAAATGGGGGGGGGGGTCCGTGACCGTTACGTAATTAAAGGGGGGAGTCTGGTCACGTGTTACTTATTGTTACATAGGGGAGGGAGGGGGTCCAAAATCCCGTTTTTTGCGTTACGTAATTTGTGCACAAAGCCTAACGGGACATCACTCGCTGCTCGCGAGATTTAACCCTGTGTCAATATCTCAAAGCAGAACACGTCATCGAATTTTGTTTTGAAAAGTTCGCAAATATCCTTGGAAGTCGATGCTGTGTGTTCTCCGTATGTCAAAATTGACGTACGATGACATGTCTCCAGAAAAACTTGGGATTTAATTTCAGCCTATCCTGCACATTTCTCAAATAATTGGCACGACTGTAGCGAGACATCCATTTGTATTTGCGTTTGATTCACAGGTTTCGGATTCGTATTGAAAATCCCCCGGTTGCTTTCTGGTCTTTGGAGTTACCGGTATTACCATCGCCATTCAAAAAGGACCAATAGGAATCGTTGCGATTTGCTGTCCATCCCAAAGCAAAATATCGGACGGTTCCACCATTCGGATGAAAAATAACATCCATAAACATACCAGACGTAACGGAAAAGTCATCATCGTTGGAGATCTGAACGCCCTCTACCCGCTCTAGGGGTACCAGAAGGTACCGGAATGACTTCGTACTTGCCAACGACCTCCAGGCTGGACCCGGACACCCCTACATTCTTCTCACCGGCCGGAGTCGGCTCATCGCTCGACATTGCTCTGACCAACAATCAACTCTCGTCGGACCACCTCCCGGTTGCCTTCGAGAGGAACCTAGAACTGCGGAGTAACCCATGGTTTCATAGACGCAACTAGCACCGAGCTAGCTGGCCCCAGTTGTAACGAAGATCGCACCATCGACAAACTCGACCTCGCCACACCTGTGGCCATCCACGACGCATTTCAGTAGTTCACTCGTATCTCGGTTCATCCCAGAAACATTAATGGTGGATAAGTGTATCCAACATGATAAGTATTGCTACGAAACGAATCATTTCGCTTCGCAATTGTGACCGTTAACAATACCAGAGAACCGAGGGGTATGCCACTTTGCGATTGCACGTTGGATCGCTGCAATCCTCATCAAAATCACAATATCACTTACACTACCGCCATAAATCGCAACAGTATTATGAACCACGTAATTCATCGCGTAATCGCGTCTCATCGTCACCAATTCTTACTCGAATCGCGAGCAGTAATATTGATGCCTGGCAGCCATGACATTTATAGTCGAGCTATCCTTTCCTTTTCTCAACAGTGTCGAAATTTGTTTTGATTATATCGAGCAAGTGAATCCAAGTAAGCAAGTTTTCCGAAACAAAATCAGTAGGTTTGTTTACGATTCTTTCGGTTCTAGCGATTGCAGACCGAGTAAATTCTTAAAAAAAAGTTTAGTTTAGTTTGAAAAGTTTGAATCTGCATATTTACAATAAAAATACTAGAAGACCATCTACTACGAGCAATTATTTATTACGTACTCGAAAGTTGTGAAGCTTATAAATTTGATTAGTTGTACAAAACTAGATTCAACTAGGTACATAAAGTGTGTTTTCTCTACATTGTTGTTATGAGCCACGATTGGTAAGTGGGTCCACCAGTTGCGTTTGCGTGCTGCTGCTGGAAATGATCGAAGAATACAAGTAGTTGTTATGAATAATATGTAAATGTTCAATTCATACTCAAGCATGTTGCATTGTTATTCTTCAAATAGTTAGCCGTCAAAATCAACCAGTGTTAAAGTCAATCGCTGTTCCGTGTATTTTTTCCTATCTTTTATCTCGCTCTCGCAAACTCACCTTGCTATTTCAAATTCATAAATCTCGATTGTTAGTGAATGAACATCGAATCGAACTCTATCAGATTGTTCACAGCAAGTAAGCATACAAACTGATGTGATTAAATGTTCAATATCTAGTACCGATTTTGAGTTATATCAATTCTAAATGTTGAGGTAATGACTTAATGACTGTCATTAAGAATGATTCAGCATGAGCCCTTAAACCTAGTGATGTCGAACTCGGCATTAAAGATTGAAGGAATCAGTTGAATAAACCCAGCACGAACCATTATAGGTTGGCTTATTCACATGCGATATATAAGATTCGATGTTGATGTTGCCACCAATCAAGGATTCATTCAAATGCAGCAAAAAATACTCATCTACAGAGTAGAAGCTTCCAGTGATTCCTACACCTTTGCTGCAACTGCTGCTACCAGGAGGTGGTTAGCTACTTTTCTGGTTGACCTTTAAACATCTATAAAAAGGTTCTAATATTCAGGTGAATTATTTGTCCATTTTTGTTCCTTATTTTGAACGAATGCTGTTTGTTGGGATAGCGGGAATCCACCAAATTCAAAGTGTCAGAAATATTTGAGACTATCAATTCTGCATCGTAGACTTCACTTTCTGATGTACTATCAGCACTAAGGATTCAACATTTTCATCTGAATTTTCTACAGAGCATTAGATCTGTTCGTCGTCTTCTTCGAAGTCCTGATTTAAAGTAATGGCATAACATAGCATAGCATAGCATTTTCCGACCATACACAATCCTGGGTTGGCTGTTGTAGAGACGATGGAAGCGCCAGAAGAGCTGCCTTGGGTGTGACAGGCTCTTCATCCATCGTTCTCTTTGTACAACACCTTATGATGGCCAGGTCCTTATGATCAGCAAGGGATGGGAGGGAAGTGTTGATTAGATGTCTACTTAAGAAGATACTGAGAACTCATGCGACTTTCATAGACATCTGGAGTTGGAAGTTGGATGGGATTTTGCGGGAGGCTTTCCTTGGCGAGAGAGCATATGTATATAGGTCGTTGGGAGTGACGAAGCTAAGAAAGTTAATGCACTTCTTTGTTGTCCACACAGGCGTTTTCCACTTGTATCCAAGCTCCAAATCCAAGAATGTAGCGCCTTTTCTTGCGTGAGAGCTTGACTAGCGGTTGGGACATGAGCACTAACTCGTGTCCTAGCCTTTTATGGCTTATGCATATAGCGCCATTACTCGCTTTCTGAAAAGAGAGGAAGGACGCGCCGACACAGAGTCATACGCTCATACACATACACACCTATAGGCACACACTCTCTCACGCACACATGCACACACATACACACTTCCACTCACACATTAATATATTCATGGTATGTAAATAGTTACCAAAGTAATTCAATTAATGATATGATACATTAATTCAAAGAATATTGCATTGCACAATTAAAATGGCTTACACTTAGACGAAGTCCCATGTCATCATTTCAAACAACCTAATGGGGCTTTAACTTGTAGTTTTTTAGCCAAATGTCATTTGCAAATTTACTTATAAAGGCGGTGCGTGAGCGAATTCACCGTAATCCTTGTCGTTCTTCATATAAAATGGCTCAGGATATGGATGTCTCCAGGAAAACTATCAGTTCTCAAATTGTATTTCAGATTGGTGCCGTACAAGAAAAGAAAAATTCATGGACTTTCGGAAACCAACAAGAAGAACAGAGTCATTCGTTGTCGCGAATTTCTTCGTCGGCACGGTGATTCCATGATTGTTTTCAGATGAAAAAAATTTCTTATTGCAACAAAGTTTCAATACTCAAAATGAAGGAGTATATGCAGCGAGTATTCAGGATATCCCTTCTTCAATTCGCGCAGTTCAACGCTTCCAAAATCATACTTCGGTCATGGTTTGGGGAGCGATTTCTGTGGAAAGTCGTCTATCACTGCTTTTCATTAATAAGGGTGTAAAAATCAACGCAGCATACAACGTGAAAGAGGTCCTCGAAAAGCATTTGAAGAAGCATACTTCAACGATGTTTGGTAACCGCAAATTGGTGTTTCTACAGGATTCTGCGCCGTCTCATGGAGCAAAGATTACCCAAGCATGGTGCACCAAGAATTTGCCAGACTTCATTCCTAAGGAATTATGGCCTGCTTCTTTGCCAGCTGCAAATCCTCTGAATTTCTCTATTTGGGGAATCATGGAAGCTCACTTCCGAGATTTCAAACCAATGGGTATTGAAACATTCAAAGCTACCATACAGAAGATATGGGAAGATCACCCAGAAAATCTGGTGCGTGCCGCTTGTAAAGATTTTCCGAAGAGACTAAGGGCAATAATTAAAGCTAAAGGCGATAGTATCGAAATGTAAACATTTAAACATAAACAATAAAATATAAGAAACATTTAAATTATTTGTCTTTTCATGGGAAATACAGTAGTTGTTTCATGCGTCACTTATTTGGGCCTACGCTGTACTTATATCTCTGTAATTTCAGTAATTTCAGAGTTTGAAGCCATTAAGCCAAATATTTTTTAATCTCTTGATTTCAAAAAAAAGTGTCAATTTTGCGAAACCCTGAAATTATCGTATATTAGTTTCTCATAAATTTACCAGTCGGTTTCAAATTTCTCAAATTAAAATGCAAGTTTTACGAGGATTACATTTCAGTGATCAGCATCAACTCCATAAAACTGCTAATGATTGAGAGATGGAAAAATATCACCTAAGAGTTTCAAACCGGGCCAGCGCTTGAATCGAAAGTTTGCTTTCGGATAAAGGAATATGCATCGTCATAAAAGGCACATGTGTAAAGAATCAAAAGAAGGTACACACTACCAAAATGTCATGTAAATTTCTGTCTCCTGAGACCGACACATGCAAGCGTCCTTCAGCACATAAGAATGAGTTCAAAGAGATGAGCAAATAAATTCAATCAAACACATCTTTCGTCGAATTGCGTATGTGTCAGTTTCAGAAGACATAATTTTACACGAAATCTTTCTTTACGTTCCCCGGCTTTTTACAAATATGAATTACGTCTCGTGTAAAATTCATAATTTCTTAGTGTGTATCTTTCGAAAGAACTGCATATTTCTTCAAGATTATTCAAAGTAATGACCCATTTCGTCTAGCTTTTTAAGAGAATACATTTTTCCACCTAAAATCAGGAGTCTAAGATTTTTTCAAAGCATATTCATACTTCTGATGTATATGGCCAAAAAACCGAATACCAATTTTTGCCTTTTTGACCATAAACATTTTAGTTTTTAGAAAATCGATATAGTAAGCTTAATCAGAATGCTTATTACTGCAAATAAGCACACAAATTGATAAACTCTACGTGCACACTACCAAAATGTCATGTAAATTTCGGTCCCCTGAGACCAACACCTACAAGCGTCCTTTAGCACATAAGAATGAGTTGAAAGAGATGAGTAAATAAATACAATCAAACACATCTTTCGTCGAATTACGTATGTGTCAGTTTAAGGAGACGTAATTTTACACGAAATATTCATCTACGTTCCCCGACTTTTTACAAACATAAATTACGCCTCGTGTAAAATTCATGATTTCTAAGTGTGTGTAATAAGTCATTAGTACATCGGGATGCTTCTTTAACTTTATCTCACAGATCATTTATGGTGGCATCAGCCGTGTCTGGATCGGAAACTATCATACAATCATCGTCTTCATAAATTTCATCGTTCGCAGCGGGAAGTTTTAGCCGGCTTTCAACCATTTTTGAACCGGGTGTCTTGGATCCAACCTTCACAAAACTTGTCATCGATAGCTGCAACGCTGGGCGCTCCGGTCAAATGTCCCCTCGGTACCAATTCATGGGAACCTGAGACGTTCGGTTTTGATTCGATACGGAGTCGGTTCCGTATGGCAATCAATCAGTACGATTGATTTCCATACGGAACCGTACTGATTACCTCCTGTTCTAAGTATTCGATAAAGATGATGTTTATTGCTCAATGATTCGTACCTAATAACCGGAGGCAGTTTCACAGGCCATGGGAGACATATTCTTTCCATACAGTGTTAAACATTTGTAATTGATGGCAAAAGCAAATATTTCACTAACCTGTCAATTTAGCAAATGCGTCTGTATCCAATGTATTGGATAATTGCTCAATTCTCTGCACTTCAACAGCCCTAAACAATGCTTGAACAATTTGACGATGCTTACGAAAAATGCTTTTTTTGAAAATGGCGTCAGCATCAAGTCACGGGCAGAGTTAATTTTCTTTTCTCAGCGGTGCCTACTTTTTACTCATTTTTTTGACTTCGTTGACATACTTGAAAAAGGCGTAAAAAGTACTCTTCATTAGTGTATAAAAACTAGTCACATTTTGACGTATCAACAATAATCTTGAAAATGTGCAAAATATATTCATAAAATGAGTTTTCCAGATTTACCGTGTGCTACAGTCCGATTCATTCAGTATGCGATAAGCTGCCAGTTTCAGTCAATTCTGTTTTCTACGAATGTTATGAAAGCAGAATAGTAATGAACATAATCGGAATAACTCACACGTGATATGGCTCAATTAATGCGTTTGAGTGAAAAATGCGTGCAAAGTGAACCAATTTTTCCCATGCTCGCAGATAGGTTCTTTTGAAAAATTATCCTGGATATGAAGTCAAAATACGAGAGACTGGCTAAAATATGCTTCATAATTTTTGAATCACTCCTAAATAGGGGAGAACAGTACAAAACGAACTGGTGGGGTAGAATGACCCACTCAATAAATATGCTGAAATCTTCAAAACTATAGCTTTAATGGAATGGAACTTTGTCAATTCTTAAATAAAACAGCATAACTGATAATTTTGTAGCACAATTAGTGCCTTGTACACCAAAATATGATCAAAATTGAAGAAATTGTCCCGACTGTACATCACATGTATATAATAGAGTTAATCATATAAGCTTTTACCACGCGTTAATATCCATGGTTTATAATAAATTCACTTCACATATATTGCACACCACAAAACTTCAAGATAGTATCAAAACTTTACTGTAATTCCACGTATTTTCAGAATATTTAGACGAAACCATGCAAAACTTAAAATGGAGCAGAACGCACCGCGTTATGTATACGTCTACACGCTTAGAAAATAATACCCAGTGGAGCGGTTAAGTGTATGAAGCCAACGTTGGGTATAAATAACTTACTTCTTACTCTCTTACCCAATGATAGATAAACACAATAATAACCAAATTGCTTCCCACACTTAACTGCTCCTTTGTGTACTTTTCTCTAAGCGTGTATATAATGAGGAGTTGGCAACATATCACAACGTTGTGTGTAACGTCTTTATTCTATACCAATAGGCTGCTCGAGTACCAAACAGAGCAAAGAGGACGTGGCGATATGTTTCAGCTTTACACCTCTAATGAGTAACATTTTACCAGTGTTTTTAATTTTAACAAACGGTGCATGTTATCCCAATGTTGTTGTGCGTCTTACCCCAATTTTGGGGTGCATATTGAGCAATTAAACAGGCGTTTTACCCCGGTGTCGTTTTGGGATTAAATTGGAAAAGGTTTAAAAAATCATGAATAATCATCGTTTTGAATTCAAATCACATTTGATCTGCAACGAAAACATCGCAATGCACCATACTCAATCAATTAATTCGTAAATTTCAGCTTACATTCCCTAGTTATTCACGATGTTGCTTAAATGGTGCGTTTTGTATCACCCTACCCTATCTTGCTGTTGACGTTTAGTTATGGGCATTGTTTACTTAGCAGGCGTAGTTTTTTTTTCACCGATTGATTTGTGAATAAATTGGGCCACAAAATGAGTTCATTCTGTTCTTGTCGGAAGGAATTGTTCAAAGTTTGGGTTGAAAAGCAGAACGAAAACCGTTATGTGAAATATCGTCGGCTTTGTTGTCGCTTGGGAACTGTAGTAAATTAGTTAATGATGTAAATGTTTAATATCAATCACAGTAGACTCATGATTTAGGTAAGCATTGACATTTGAGGAGATTGAATAAAGATCATTCTATAAAACCAACTGAAACAGAAAGGTTTTATTTCAATGGTCTCCACAATTGAAGTTGAAGAGCCATATGTACCCGCTACCATGGTCTTTGTTAAGTTGATATGTGTTCTGTTGTTTGTTGATTTCGAAGCTAAGATTGTGATGCCATTTGTCGATATGTCGTGTTTTTCCGTGAAGATTTGGTCTGCAACTGTCGATTTGAAGTTATGTGAAATTCCTTTCCCGTTCTGTTTGACAGCCTTACACTGAAAATTTATTTGCGTCAAGTAGCTTTCACGCGTTTCGTAAACATGGATTTTGTACATAAAACAAATGTCTCGTATATTGTATGAAACATTCATAATGCTTTTTATCTGGTGAAATGCTATCATTACACCTTTTTGTAAAATGCACGAAAAGAACTTCTTGATGACCAGCCAATCGCTGCTTCTCATTTATACCGTACTCATGCATGATTGTGTTTCTGCTTGTATGGGTGGGAATAATTTATCAAATCCAGAATAAAAATTAATGCGTTGTCGAGAGCTATAAATTCATGCTCATTAATCAACCATGTTCTCACGAGTCAGCGTGGCCACGTGAGATCAACCACGGATTCAGAATTAGCACTTTCCACATATTCAGGTTCAAACCCCATGTCAGAAACATTAAAAAAAAAACGCTGGACAACTCCACGTGGTTGCTTTTTTTTTGTCAATTATATTTCATGTCGATAAAGTAGATCTGTTAGTCATTCATGTAACCACCAGAGAGACGTTACTTTTTAATTTGTGCCTAAATATTCTTAGCTCTTTGTATTGTTTACGTACAATTTACGGATATTCTTTCTGTGTCAACAAAACTTAGTGCTTTTGACAGTTGTGTGTGTGCCATTAATTACGAATGTATCTTCATAAAAAGAATAAATCAGTTTCGTTGCAGAATACAACGAATGGATTTGTGAGTATTACTTTCGATGTAATATAAATATAAATGTAATGTGTAATCTATATAATAAAAAAGAGTTGGGGTTTCCTTTGTCACGATTTAACTCGCGAGCGGAAGGACCGTTTGGCATGAAAATTTGTATGCACGGGTTTTTGAGGCCGGGGAATATTTTTAAGTTATGAAAAAAACCCTCCCTCCTCTGAAAGGGGGGGCTCCCATACAAATGAAACACATTTTTTTTTCATAACTCAAGAACTGATCAAGCAAAGGAACCCAAATTTGGCATGCGGTGGTTCTTGAAGGCAAGCAATGTTTCTATGGTAGTTTGAGACCCCTCCCCTCTCTAGAAAGGGAGGCTCCCATACAAATAAAACAGAAGTTTATGTCATACAAATGAAACTGAAATTTCTTCATAACTCTAGATCTAATAAAGCAAATGGAACCAAATTTGGATTGCGGGGATTTTAAAGGCAATAAATGTTTCTACGGTAGTTCGAGACCCCTCCTCCCTCTCTGGTAGGGGGGGGGGGGGTCTTTCATACAAATGAAACACAAGTTTCTGCATAACTCTAGAACTAATCAAGTAAATGGAACCAAATTTGACAGGTATAGATTTTTGAAGGCAAGAAATGTTTTTAAAGTAACTCGAGACCCCTCCGCCTTCTGTAAGAGGGGGGCTCTCATACAAATGAAACACAAATTTGTGCATAACTCGAGAACTAATCAAGCATATGGAACCAAATTTGGCATGTGGAGGTTTTTGGAGGCACAAAATTTTTCTATGGAAGTTTGAGACTCCTCCACCATCTGGAAGGGGGGGGGGGGGGGGTTTCCATACAAAAACAACACAAATTTCTGCCTAACTCGAGAACTAACCAAGTAAATGGAACCAAATTTGGCATATGGAGGTTTTCGAAGGCAAAAAATGTTTCTATTGTGGTTTCAGACTCCTTCGCTTACTGAAAGAGGGGTCTCTCATACAAATGAAACACGAATTTCTGGATTTCTCGAGAACAAATCAAACAAATGGAACCAAATTTGGCATGTGGAAGTTTTTGAAGGAAATTTATGTTTCTAAGGTGGTTTGAGACCCCTCCGCTTTCTGGAAGGGGAGACTTCCATAAAAATGAAACAATTTTTAACATAACTCGAGAGCCAATGAAGCAAATGAAACCAAATTTGGCATATTGAGGTTTTTCGAGGCACTTCAAATGGGGGGGGGGGGGGGCTCCCATACAAATAAAAAGCAAATTTCTGCATAACTCGAGAAATAATCAAGTGAATGAAACCTTTTTAGCCTATGGGGGTTTTTGGAGGGTAGATTTCTATATACATAAAAATAAAGTTCTGTCTGTCTGTCTGTCTGTCTGTCTGTCTTTCAGACCCTTATAGACTCGAGAAGTTCTGAACCGCCCAACGCGAAAATTTATATGAAGGGGTTTTTGGGGCTGGGGAAGGTTCTTATGATTGTTTGAGACCCCTATTCTCTCAGGAAGATGCACTCTCATACAAATGAGACGCACATTTCTTCATAACCCGAGAACTAATCAAGCAAATTGAATCAAATTTGACATGTGGGGGATTTTGAAGGCTAGAATGTTTGTATGGTAGTTCAAGACCCCTCCCCTTTCTGAAAAGGGGGGGGGGGCTTCAAACAAATTAAACTCAAATTTTTATTCTAATCGATGAGCCCAGTGCGATGGTTCGAGAACTAATCAAGCAAATGGAACCAAATTTGGAATGTGGGGGGTTTTGAAGGCAATGATTGTATGGTGGTTTGAGAAACCACCCCCTCTGGAAGGGAGCGCTCCCATACAAATGAAACACAAATTTCTACCAAAAATGAGAATTATCCAGCTTACTTAAACACAAAACGTGTGTTTCTCGGATAAGAAGCATGTTTTGATAGAAGTTTGAATTCTGCTTAGTCAAGAAAAAAAAACTCATTTCGAAAAAAACCATAAACGTGTCAGTTATATTAAATTTTCTTTCATTTAGTTGCAAGCGTAGCAGCGCACGCACCGGGTTCAGCTAGTATAAACTAAAATTAACTTTCAGTGCAACAATTTTATCGCGAAAACTACGGAGGAATTGATAACTTCAACGAAGAAAGAACCATTAATTATGTCGCGCAAAAAGTGACTTTTTTGTATGCACGTTTTTTGTATGGACCTTCAATTTTTTTTGTATGGATTGTCACGATATCAAAACTATCCCCCCATGGACCTTCCCTGATCTGTCTTAGCATTTTTTTATCACCATCTGAAAAAAAAAGTCCAATTTTTTTAATGCAAACGTTAAACGTGCAGGAAACAATCTTGCGTTTCGTTGTCGACTACAGATTGGATCAATCACGAAGTTACACACCACGAGTGGTTAATATGGCTATGCAAATGCTCAAAATGAAAAAGTTTGACCCTAGGAAAAAAGTTTCACTTCTTGACATTTTGGATGTCAGTGCGATGGTGTCACATGTGGCTAATCCACTTCAAAAGGGATTAAAAAAATGTGCTTTCCATTGTTGATTTTCGAGTTTTGAATCAGTCTAATGCACTTTAACAACCCACAGCAGGTGATTGAGACTCCGGAAAATTTATGCTCGTATCCCAGATCCCGATACCAGCCTGCAACAGTAAAAATGGGAACCTATTCGGTCGATATATTACATTCAGAATGCATTGTTTGTCGTAAATTTCTGCAAGTAATGTTTTCCGGCTGCCATTCCACCGTTCGCCGTTATTATTTGCAAGTAATTCGCGCTTCACCCGGCCAAAGCTAGGTGATTGATGATCCACTGGTATTCAAATTTACAACCTGATTTGATGACTGCTACCATTCGATTGCTCGCCAAAGTACACATTTACCGCCGTTTATTATCCAGAACTTTTTTCAATTAACGATTACACAATTTAGAGAGGGGTGAACTCACCCTTTCCCATAGCTGAGGATTGCTTCTTTTCTAATTAAATTTTTCCGAAGCCACTTAACGGTAGCTGCCTAATTCATTTGGCAAATATACACAACCTCGCCATTTGCCTTCGGGCAATTGGAACCGTTTTGAGTTTTCTATTCTTTTCTGAAAAGAATTTATTCATGCGAAGAAATCTTGCCTTCGAGCTATCGAAGAACAAGGAGGGGATCAATTATGGGTTCGGTTTGTTGATTTATTTGAATAATGCTGTTGTAAATAATCTGCTAACGCTAAGAATTCGGCAAGCCGTTCTACCCATAGCCGCAGAGGATGATCTGTCAAATAAATTTACACCGATTTTGACTTTATTTATCCTGCGATATTTCGGTCTCAAGAAAATTCCATTCCCCTTCTTTTCCCAACAAGAATTGGGTCACACGTGAGCACAGCAAATTTAATCATCCATCTATTCCATCAATTTCCACCCATGCGGGCGAAAGAAAATTCCAATTTTCCTCCCGAATCCCGTATCACAAATCAAACACTACTGGCAAGGTGGCAAGTGCGTGGATCGTAAAAGAAAAAAGAATCCCCGGCCCATTCGCACCGGTTGATGGTGATTATCACGGGAAATTGTGTGTTTATTACCTTCCAAAACCCGGCCGAGTTGGTTTGATTCGCACATGTCACATATGCCGGCCTCCTTCCGACCGATGCGATGGTCCAACGGGCAAATAAATTGAATTTTCCTCGGGTTGGGACTTTTTACGATCGCACGCGATGTCGTGATTCGAAAAGTAATTTTGGACTTTTCCTGCCGAGCATTGTCCGAGCATTGTATAATGTCTTATTTTAATCCGGATCGCCCGGACGCCACCCCCACGATTCGTTTTTCGAAGAGGATTCGTGCGTGTTCGTTTCCATCCTCTGATTCATCAATATGCGGAACAAGGCAATAAAAGCCGTAAATGGCCGATTTAATGCAATATTGTTTCAAAACTGTCCGAACCGTCCGGCCACTTTCAACGCCAATAACTGCCACAATGTGTGTGTGTTAAAAGAAAATAAACCTCCACACCCGAAATCCTTAACGGCTAGGAAATATGTGTGATCCACAATTCCAGCCCGAAACGAATTCTCCTAAACTATGTCACGCCCGGAGGGTGCTGACGGATGGCTGTTTGGATTTTGATTATGTCGATCATAAACGATGGTCACCCCAATGCATTAATATAATCCTTAATTATTTGGTTGGCACTTCAGGCTGATAAAAGCACCTATTCGAGGGCGTAATCCGTTACAAACGACTCCGGTCCTCGTATACGGTCGATATCAAGATCCGAATAAATCTGACCGATTCCTTCGAGGCTGAAACAAAGAAACTCCTGGTTTCCTTATCCTGGGAAGCTGACAAGCGACGATTTCCGGCAAGCAGTTTGTTGATTTCAATTTACTTCCACTTGATGGCCGTAATCCGGATCCTAGCAGCGGCTGGCTGAAACAAGAGAAAGCTAAAGAGCAAACAACGGTGGCCGGTCGGTCGGTCGGTCGGTTCGGATAGGTAAGCCCTCCCGTGTGACCAATATATCTGCCAGGCTGGTTGGTTGGTTGTTGTTTCGGTTGGATTGCATTCGCCCTCAAACCAGAAGCATCCTCCCGGTTGGTATTCAGCGCCACACGAGCATAAATCCTGCTCGAAAGGCGAAGGATGCCACTATGTTGCGATGCTTGGATCGCAGTTCGAGAATAGTTTACAATGTAGTGCTGGCGGGAAGTCCGGGAGTGCAAACAAGAGCTTCTGATCGAGACGGGGCACGTTCTTTCCCGGGAAGCATTCTGCAGATAGGAGGACATTGTAAGGTTCTGGGTGAGTGAAATGGTCTGCAAGATTGTCTTTTTAGGAACATCGAAAAAAAAATAACGTTTTTCGAGGTATTGTAATATAACGAAATCGCTGGCTTCGGCAAAGTTTACTATTCTGGGCAACCGATTTCAAGCCTCTAATTCTATATATTTTTCCATCGAGGCTCTTCACTAAACAGATTAATAAGAAAACTCAGTTATTAAACTGTAGTTTGATTACCATTCAGCCATATTAGCCATTAGTCACTTTTTAACGCACAACAAACGGAACGAACCCCGAATAAAAAAGGCTGACGACAATTGTTTCACTCACTTGAGAAGTTTGGTGCTCAAAAAGAACACTGTCATGCTGTTTTGGATAGTTATGTCGATTTTAATGGATGTGAGATCGCTGAGCAAACAAATGTAAGCAAACAAAATCGTCAGATGTGCGCACGCTGCAGCAAACATCCACATAAAAGAGTGGAATCTGCTTACCTTGCCTGGAATAGATAAATCACCCAAATAAATTTATAAACATTTAAATACGCCTGCAAGAACTAACTCAAAAAGAGCGTTAACTCTCAATAAGTAAGTCTTTGTAGTCGGTCTTCGGAAGGGTAATCATCTTCGTCCGTTAAGGACATACGGGATCAAGTCCTTATCACTTCGAAGTTTTCTGAGTACAAACTTCAAATACTATTAGTACTTCAGGCGTGAAATTTTTAAGAACCGTTTGCTCCACTGGAGCATCCATTTGCAATTTCAGTGTTGTTTTTTTTTTTGTGATTTTTGTCTCAAAAATCGTGAAGTGATAATTAACCTAACCTATAAATCATATGGAAAAAGGACTTTTTCTAGTTTTACCTTAAGTACCAATACTGAAAAATATTGATGTCAATACCTTAAAATATCTGATTGTCATTGGTAATTTGAGGTAAACAGCTGCTGACATCGTTGCTGACATGTTGCTGACATGTTGCTTTACACATTTTAATGTCATTGAATTTTTGTGAGAAAAAATTACATAAAATGAACGGGGTAGGCTCTGCGTAGAATCTGCAACGGTTTCTTTTTTCCTAAGAAGGTAAATTTTCAGTGTTAGAATATCTTATTGATAATAAAAATAGTAGTCTGAAACTTCGTCACTTGCAAAAGAAAGTCAATTTTCGGTTCGGGTAGGTGTGCTCCCGGTAGACACTCTCTAAGTCCTAGAGAGTTTGAGCTGTTTAGTGGAATACCAGTAACTAAAAATGAGAAGAAAAATTAGTATTCTCCATTTAATTCCAATTACCTTTGCTTATCTTCGACAGATACGCGTATTTCGTCTACAATGTGAAGACTTCTTCAGTGTCTCGTAATAATAACTCGACTGAAAGAAAACCTTCGCCACCTGCCGTAAATACACTGAAAATATTTTTTCGTTTATTCTGTCTTGTACATTTCGTAAAAATGGTATTTGTAAATAGAACAAATTTACCGTTTATTGTATTAAACATTCGTATTGCATGTTTTTACGATAAATTTCAGCGTTACGCAATATCCGTACAGTTTATGAATTGTGTTTCGTATTAATTTAGAACCAAATGTAAATATTACGGATGGTTTGTGCATGCTAGTAAGAGATTATCAAGCATTCTTTCGTGTGCATAGTTCTTTCAGAGGCTTTTTACCATTAGTCGTGTCGAGGCACGTTCGTCTTTCATAATAATGTTTTATTATTTTGTGTTCATTGTAAGTTTTTTTTTGTATAAATTACATATAGCGCAGCGGCGAAGTTAACGAGCCAACTAATATCAAAGTAAGTAAATAAACTACTTCTTCAATTTTTTGTGTTGTTGTTGTTGAATGAAGGTCTCCCCGCAAATCACACACTTGATAGAGCATTTTGTAATCTGGTCTATGCTAATTGAGAAAATATAAAATTTGATATTTTTTACAGGTAAGCATACATAAATTGATTCAACATTATATGTTTTCAAGTTAAGAAGCGGTTTCAACTCAAAGGTACAAAGTTCAGTGGAAATCAGTGGATGTTTTATATAATTATTTAACGTAATTGACTTTGAATGTCAGCAAACCAGAAGCGTATTATCCATATTTAGCAACTTAAAGTTGGAAGAGTCTCGATCTACCAACAGAAGTACTAGTATAAGCAGTGGAATCTTTCTTATTGCAAAGCACATTCCAGCGGAAAAACGAATTTGTGGTTCGTTACACTTTTTCATCAGGTTCCTTGCCAATGCAAAGCTGCGCTCTTTGGTGTTGTCGGTTTCCAATTTTAATAATTTAGAAATATCCAGCTGGGTGAACCTGGCCAATTATGGACAGATCGTTTCAGTGATTGACGTTTCAATTACATGTTTCGATGTTTCTTTCTAATTGAATAAACCAAGCCCCATATATTTAGCCATCGTTTGCCTTCTACATATATTCACAAACAGTGTTGACTGCGGTTCACTGAATTCCTTACAAAACATTCGTCAGTTTTCATTTTGCTAACCTTTGATTTGTAATATTTACGATTTCGCATTCGATAAGTACTACTTATATTAGTATTTTGAACGAAAGTTTGACTAAATAGTGTGATACATTCGTATATGGAACAATTTTC
>JASCZW010010256.1:0-37655 GCA_034211315.2 Aedes japonicus
TTTAAGTTGCTTGAGTCAGTTGATTTGATTAGTTAGTTATCAGCTGTTTACGCCAAGCAATTACTTTAAAACACGCGAATGTACGTATTATTATTGTCGTTTGCTACTGATTGTACTTATGTCGTGTTTGTTCACATTGCTCCGTCACCGTTATTCGAATCAGTGACATTATTTCAGTAACATAGATAAAATTTGAGCATGTATCGTTACTATTTAAGCATAACAATAAAATTAGAACGAATCTGGTTTTGTAAACAATGGCTTTCGTGGTCATTTTCTCTTGAACAAGGTCAAATAGGAAATTAATCACTATCCGCTGGGTATATTTCAGTTTGAGAGGAATTTCGATAAATTGTGAACAAAATGTTTGGTTTACAAGAAACGAATTCCCCCCCTTATCAAATGTTCGCGCTGATTTCTCTTTCTATCACCTTGCCAGAAATAATGTTTCATCGTTGGTCCCAAAAAATAGAACGGTAATTCCAAGCTTAAACTAATGAAGTAGAAAACTATGGGTTGGTGTTTGTTAAACTACTTGGTGTTTCCCTAATTTGATCCTCCACTCCATGAAATCCGTTACGTATTGGTTTATGGTTGCTATAGCAGCTCGCTTAGAGATTGTACAAACGCGTTTTTTGACGGCGATTTGTTTATAAAGCCAGTACTTTACCACCACTTTCGTTTCCAGAAGTGCATAGTTATTCAGGTGGAGCATGATTTGAGCATGATTGACCGCCCGAGGATTGCTCCTCCGTTATTGCCAGATCGGCTGTTGTTACCCTGGATAACCAACAGATTGGTGCATGGGACTAACTGTCTCTTCAATGTGTAAAAACTGGTGATCCCAAATTAAAAGGAGTTACCAAGTTAGGAAAGGAGTGAGGAATATGTTGACATGATACTCGCTTTATTGGAAGCCGCGGAATCCACTGCACTTCTACGAGAAATCACTGGGATTTTGGATAACTGCGAGTTAGGTAGCTGCAGGGTTTTTTTATTGGACTGAGTTGGTGAGTTGTCGCTTAAGTGATATCGTAAACCGGGAGTGCTGGACTTCGTCGACGCGACCCCAAATCCATGGAGTTGCTCCCAATACCGTCCAATAGAAAAGTTACTGGGCAATTCAAAATTGGAAAGACTTGTTTAGGGTTGGTTAAACGGCTGGGGACACTGCACTGTGGTCGAGATCACGAATTTACGACGGAAACATGCTCCCGGCGCCTAAACTTGAAACTTTACAGCAAAGTGATTGTTTCTACAACATGGTTTGTATCACTAAGGCCCATTTTTTGTATGTTGATTAAAATTAGGGCGTTCCCCATTTTCCACGGAAATACAAAAACCTAACTTTTTGTTACCGAAATAGAAGTTTTACATTCTTGCCGGCAAAGTTATAGCGCAAGAAAATTTCATGGAATTTTCATAATAATTTTTTGTAGTGTAACCGACTTCCAGTTACTGATATGGCCACGTCCTTTCTTTAGAGATGGGGGAGAATTTGGTTTGCTACGTTGCCCAATGCTGCCTTCAGTTTGATATCAAAGTAAAAGGACATGGGCGAGTCAGAGGAAGATAGATAACAAGGAATGCCCTGTTTGGATGCTCCGAGACAAACACATATTCCAAAATGGTCGTTGGGAGACATCTAGTCTAAAAAGATTCAAAGTATTGCTCCATTGGTTTTCAAGCGCTTGGGACACTAAGCATTATGGCATGTGTTTGTGAGGAATATGTGAGAACAGGTGGCGAAAGAAAGCTTATCTGAATTCTTGTATTTCAGCAATAACATTGGGTTACTGGAAAATACTATTTTCTGGCTTGTTGTGTTCGGTTGCATGGGTTTGGCAGTAAATGTCGCACATATAATTGTTGTTTGTATTCTCCGTTGCGTAGCAGTATCGGTTGATGAGGTGAAAGGAAACGTTCGCTCATCACTGCATGAGGCCCCAATAGTGGACAGAGTCTAGAATGAAAGATACTGAAGAAGGTGTTTGATGTCTCCATCGGTGTGCGGCAAGCTGTGAGGGTTGGGCGAGAGGGACTCGGGTAGCAAGCACGCGTTTCCTTGCCTTGCCATCCCACTGCAGGTTGGGTCAGAGGCCAGAACGAATCCACCACCTTGACGAGGCGAAAGAATCCGCGCATGGTCGTGCTCATGTACTACTAATTGTGAAAGGTGTATAAAAAACCGCTGGAACCATCACAAGCCATTTCGTGAAGTAAGGCGTTTTTTGTAAGCTTGATCGAATAATAAAACATTTGAGACATGGCGTTTTTATAAAGAGGCAATTACCGCAAAACGTAAACAATGGCTTCTGCCGCAAATTTTTCATTATTCGTTCCATAAAATAAATAAAGAAATAACAACATCAGTTGCCACTTCTATGAAAGAGTGTACTTGTTGTGGATTCCCTTAGATTGCAATTAAAGAAAAAAAAAATTGAAAATGACTGGTTTTTATGGTAGGAAATGTGGTGATTTATTCGTTCGTTGCCCATCCAACATTTCTTCGTTGGCGTTTCCTTTTTTTATACAGGAACCTTACATTCATAGTAATATTTAACTTCTAAATTCACCTGGTTTTTATGCACATAAGAAACCTCTTATCTTTTACCATTCCCATATGCAATCATATTTGCTTGTTCCCGTTTTCCCCTTCAAAAAATAATGCCAATTTGAAAAAAATCGTTATTTTTTTGGATTAAAATCGCGATATCTTTTGAACGAATCTGTGAAATAACGTAGGTAGCTTGAGACTGAAATAGAGCCATATCTGTCCAAAGAGATAAGCTCATAGTGGAATTAAATTTGCTGAGCAGAAAATTTAAAAAGTGTTTCCAAGGTTTAACTTTTTATTTTTTTAAAAAGTGATCAAATGAAGTGTTAAATTTTTAAATTCTCCTAGTTTTCCAATCGCTGAAATCGTTCTACTAATACACTCAAAAAAAGTTTTTTTTTTAAATAGTGTTTAAAAAAAAGTGAAGATATGAAATAACTTGATTTTTTGCATCAAAGTTATCCGAGCAGGATTCTTAAAGTTCGCTCGAAACTGTTTTCATAAAGACTTGAATAGAAAAAAGTAAAAGGCGAAAAAATGCTTTGTTTTTCAGGAGTCACACCTATTTTTAAACGTTAGAAAAGATCATAATAAATGACACCACAACAGTCCTGCGACTATGGTTTTGCGGCAAAGTTTGCTGCGAATTTAATAAGAGACAACTTTGTAGAACGGGTCTGTTCGTTCATAACCATACGTAGACTCGTTTTGAGAATCGCAGACCCCCCCCCGTGAGACTTTTTTTGTCCATATTTTTTTTAATACTTCTGTGGAGCAGCGGGCTTTTAGGTCCTGCCCCCTCCCCCAGGAAATCTCTACGTGGTTTGTGAGTAGTCCCAACAACGTTTGTATTTGCGCTATGTCACGAAAGTGTGTAAGATAGATTTTCTGTTTCAATATACTCAAGGACCACCCTAACTGAACCGAGTGTCAGTACTGATGTGCAAGCTGCTAACTTCGCCGAGAGACAATTTTTGTTCCTAAGGTTGCGTCTTCATTGTGAAAATAATTTATTCCTGCTAATTTTTTTCATTCTGGCCCAGTGTGGATTGAGAAAGTGAGAGAGTCTAAAGTGAGTTGCGGCATGCATCCGCCAATTGTATCACTACTTGTTTGGCTTATACCTGAGATAAACGTCCTACCGACGGCGGGCACCGAAATAAATGAAAAGAGAAAAGGTCCAAATGCACGAGGCAAATTTCTTGGTCTCACACGCCGAGGATTCTGCAGCATGAGAGAAGCTCCCTCTCCACGATGAGTAAAAGGTGGCAAAATTTAAAACTTTGGGGGGGACCTCTTAATTAAATAAACTTTGTTACTGTTATTCGTTTCTACAGCCAATGAAAATAGCAGAAATTATGTTTCGTTAAATATAACAACTTTTCTTACGTAGACAAACATGACTAACTGCTGTTCCACCTGGCATTAGCTCAATCGTTCTATTTAGAGTAGGGATAATTATGAGTGATAAGATCATTATAGGAACGTCAATACATTTCACTTTTTTTTTAATCATTCAACAAATGTTTCCAATGATTTTCCACCCTTTAGTCGTCAATGAATGGCGTTAGGATTGATTAATTAACTGTAACTGTTGAGTCAGCATGCTGCATCAAAGGCAAATCAGACAAACGCGCACTTAAGCTCCGTTTCCTTTTGGTTGCCGCAATCAAGGAAAACAATAACAAGCGTGCAATAGAAGAGAGGTACACCCTTGCGGCGAGTTACACTTCTTGGAAATTTGAAGAGCATCTAGTTGATCGTCCGATTCAAGTGAGGCGCGATCGATCGGATCGATGCCTCTTCTACCAGGCCAACTTCTACGGACGGCACAAATAAGGTGAAGAAGTGAACTCAGTCAGCAAGTACACGCCTGTACAATACACATAGACTGACTATGCCTTCATAGAGAGGTACTGAAACCTGGTGAAAAACGAGAGACGGCAAGTTGTGGTTTGGCATCGCGACTGTAATCATTCTCAGTAAACGTGATCCAACCGCCAAACCGTACGGACAGAAGTCGGCGCGCGCTGCAATCTTGTCTCGCCGGATCGTTTTGTTGTTCAACTTTGACCAATAATTTCCGTTTTATCTCGAATAGACGAAACTAATTATCGCCGGATTGAGACGCAGCTTAGCTGAATAACGCTAAAAATAGGACAAAAACAAAGCCAGTGCTGTGTGAGGTGGTTGCGGAAATACGGAGTAGTGAGCAAGTGTTTTTAAGTAAGAGTTAAGCGTCTTTGAGTAGCGTGAAATTAAACATAGATTTACTCCAGATTTTCCAACAATAAACACGATGACGGTGAAGATGGTGGCGAATAAAATACCCGTAACAACGGTGTACTGATGGTTGTCTAATGTGGTGTGGTTTTGTTTCGGCACGTTTCTTGGTGGTGTTGAGTGTAAGCTTCCCTGGTACAAGTTGGTCGTTCCGAGCTAGTAGGGTTACCATGAAGAACAGTGTTGCAGTGGCGTCTCGTCTTGAAAAACATGATGATTTTTGTTTGTGCTTTTGTTTCCTTCAAAAAATTAAACAAAATTCTTATGGTTTTAAAGTAGACACTTTGGTGTTGTCCAAGTTGTGCTGAATGTTCTTTTGCGTTTCTGGAATATTTTTATCCGGCCTTCTGCTCAACCTGCTTTCAAATTCAAACTATGTGGTTCCTATTTCAGGTCGGTCGGTTATAATTATTTCTTTCTTACTCTAATTGATATGTTTTTTTTATTCTCCTTGCGTGGAGTAACGATTATTATCATGGGTAAAATAGTACTCGAACCAAGGACGTTACCCTTTGCCTAACAAAACTTGAGTGATCTCAGACGTTGCGAATCAAAACAAACTTAAAAAAGAGGAGAGAGTTCCTCTCGCATTTGCGCATCAAAAGCAGAGTGCATACAATCTATTGCTAGAAAAACTATTACAAAGCTATCAGTGGCACATGAGCGCTTGCCAAACGTTACCTTTTGCCTATTGAGGTGGCGGATTCGTCCGTGCCTCGACCTACCACGCAGGGGGATGTTAGGCAAAGGGTAACGTCCTTGGTTCGAGTACTACTTTACCCATGCCTTTTCACTCAACTTTCAATACTTCTATTCTATTTCCAACCTACCGTACATTGACGGATCTTTCAATACTTTCTCTTCATATCTCTCATTCTAGCAAACATTACTGTCCGCTCTTGGTGCCTCATGGTGATGAGCGAACATCTCCTTCTACATCAATTATTTCTTGATTATAGTTATTTTAAACTTCAGGCTGGTTCATCTACCATCTACTAGTTGCTTAAACACCTTTTGAGTATTTTTTTTTTGACTTGTCCGGGAGTGAGGTTTGAACTTGCAAATTTTATTCCTGATTTAGAAATTGAAAGTATTTTACTTGCAGTCGTTCGCGCCAATTTTAGATTTCTTGTTACAAATACACTTGAGGATTCCTGTGTTAGTGAATCTCTTTTACCATTATGGAAAAATGGAGCGTTTCACACAGCAATCGAGTTTTCTATGTTTATACATAAGAGTACTTCTTCCAACTGACTTCGAGAATGTCTTTGATTACAGCAACGCTAATTGTGGCAATATTTAGTTTAAATAAGCAGAGTAAATTGGCAATCCGTTCTAAAGGATCAAGAAAATGATGAATGTGCAGCATTAGTTTTCTATAAGATGTTGACAGTAAATCAATAGGAAGTTCCACTCTCGAAGAAACGACGTAACTGTCCAGTTTGGTTCAACAAACAAATCATCAAATTAAAAAACAGAAGCAAAAGTCTCACAAAACTCACAGAAAAATACAATAACCAAGCAAATATAGATTGTTTTTTTTTTTTTGAATATTTGTGACCAACTTAATTTAGCAATTTCTTCTGAACTTACAAAGTATTGAAAAAAAAAGAAACAAAGTCATGTACACATTAAAACTACATCTCATGCACGTCGCTGTCTATAGAAAATGACTTTGGATGAAAAAGAGGGGTAATTCAGAATTTTTAGCAGTCTATTGGCAAAATTTTTTCAAGAAACCTACACAACATTTTCAGATAATGATCGTGATTTTGGATATTTTTCATAGATACCAGAGTTTTCAAGCAATTTTGGTGTTAATCATATTCCAGTGCATGATATTTTGACAGGCCTAAATGTTTCGGATGCCACTAAAGGCTCAGGATCAAATGTTAAGGAATGTATTGAAAATAATCTATCCACGTATATTTGCGTTGTACGCGTGAATTTTTGATGGTGTTAATGTCAGGATGGCCACAGAATCGGGAAATGCGGGAAAAAGTCTGGAATTCCAAAATCCTTCGGGAATTTTTGTTATAACGTTTGCATTAGAAAAAAAAATGGACTTTTTACGGATGGTGATAAAAAAAAAGCTAAGACAGATAATGGCTTGGAAATTGCCATGAAAATTAAATATTTAAGCTTACCTGCAAACAAAATTGTACGCCCTTGCGAGTAGCCTTCCGGCAGTTAACCCGAACATTCGCCATGGCGTACGAAAACATGCGTGTAGGCATGTTTTTGAGTTCTTTCTTCGTTTTATTTGTCAATTCCTCCTCAGCTTTCACGACAAAATTGTTGGAGTAGATCTTACGCTTCAGGTTGGCCCAGAAATTATCGTTGGGACGCTATTGGGGGACGTTGGGCGGGTTCGCCGACTTGGATACCACATGGATATTCAGCCGCTTCATCTCCTCCAACGATCGCTGCGAGTAGTGGGCCGACGCCAGATCCAGCTCAGATCACAGCGTTTTCACCCTCGTGGTAGTTTCTTGATGAACGACGCAGCTTCTGGCAGGCATTTCGTACTATAAATTTCCCCGTTCACGGCCAGTCCGGAGCGAAAGAAGGGTGGCTTTGACATCCCCTTCTCGCTGATTGTCAGCCTCAGCAGCACCTTTTTTGGGGAACTTGGTATGTGAAATGAACTTCACCTCGGAGCTCGCTTTCTTCGTGGGAGAAGTAAAATACGAAGTGCCCTGCCAGTCGTTGCCATCCAGGGTGAAATAGGTCTCGTCGTCCATCACCACTGCCACGTCGCGATTCGCCGGGAAAATCGAGTTGACCATCTTGTTCAGCCGCTGCCACTGTGGACGCGACTTCCGCTTCCTGACATGTATGTTCATGTTTGACAGGTACTTTTTCACAGTTTGGCCGATTGAACCGATCTCCCGGCCAACCGCACGCAGCGTTTTAGTCACTTTTCCCTCGATCTTTCTCTTCAGCATTCTTTTGCGCTTCTTGTCGATCATGGTCGTCGCCGGCGGGAACCGGGCTTTCTTTCGATGTTTGATTGTTGTCTAATAGTGCCAAGATGCTGTAGATGCCGGAACGGGCGTATCCGGCGTCCACAAAGTGCCGCACGATGTCCGTTTTCGACGCGGCGGGGTGCCGTTCTTTGAAGGCGCACACTTCTGAACGGAGTTGCTTCACTGTTTTTGCCATCACGGTTAGAGCTCGACTGATAGAGCTGTCAATTTTTTTCTGCTGACTCATGGGTCACTATGATTGATGTTGCATAGGTAGTTTCGTCAGTGCGGGTGAAGGTAAACCCATGAAAAATCTTCAATTTTTGACAATTTTTGTAAATGCAAATCTTACGCTTAAATTATAAGGACTAGTTCTAGCTCAATTAGGTATAAATTGTGTATAGCTACTTTTCGATACACTTCATTTTCATTTTCATTTTCATTTGTGATGTACAAAGGGGTCGAGGCTAAGTCACCGATGCGAAATTTCTACATCGTCCATAATACATCAGGGAGGGAAGGAGAGTGAGCATCACAGCATCTTTAACCCATGGGGTCAATTAAGTTCTGCGTGGTTTGTGGTAAACCGGCTGCTCAGGGATTATGGGAAGGTAAAAAGGTTTGGGCAGGTTTTTTTTCTGTAAAAAGTTGTATATCGTTGAACATTTGCCTAATTTGCTTGGCCTCCCGTCATATGGGGTTTCGTTCGTCACATAGCTAACGAAAAAGATAATACAATAAAACAGAAATAAAACAGAGATTCCGATTAATATATTGTAAGTGATAGGTTCCAGAATGCTTCTAAGAACTGGCAGCAGTTGCGAATGAGTTTCTGAAAAATAGGAACTTGAGAGACCATTTTATCTAACAGAGCCCAAAAAGAGACCAAACGCGTAGAAAAAAAGTACAATTCAATCAATCAACTATCTTCTGCATTGATTTTCGACCATGTGCATGATTGTAACTATCATACATTGCAACTTGATTTAATCAACTTCAGCGAAATATGATTGAATGAACTATACTATGGATACTATACTACTTCTAATCGTGACTACTTCTAAAGCTGAGATCACACTGTTTGACAAAACGCCAAATATCTGGTTCGTGTTTGCCATTCCTGTTATTTGGTAATTTGTCAAACAGTGTAATGCCCTTTATTATGTGTTTTTTTTTTAACTCAAGTGATTATGCCGGAAGGATTAGTCTATGGTAACCAAATAAACACCGGGCTTTCGAAATCAGCTCACATAATCTTCTTGAACATTTTTGGGATTCAGTATCAGTCAGTGTGTACGCGTTTTGTTGTCCAGGTATTTGTTTTAAAGTCCGTTATTAGTCGAGTTATTAGTACGAGACACTGAAGAAGTCTGCACATTCTAGACGAAATACGCGTATCTGTCGAAGATAAGCAAAGGTATTTGGAATTAAATGGAAGTTACTAATTTTTCTTCTAATTTCTAGTTAAAGTCCGTGTTTTGTACTTTGTCCGTGTCAATTACGTTGTTAGTGATATTCGTGTCAGTGCAGTTTTTGGTATCTGCGCAATTTCATATAGTACAGGTGTGATAATGTAATAGCTATCTCCCATATTCTACGCTCCCAAATGGAACAAAGTATTTGACGTTACACTCATCGGGAAAATAAGCTGCTCTGTTGGACATGGGTATTTGTGGGCGGTCTTTTAATATATAGTTATGTTTGTATGTATGATGTGTATGTAGTTTTGGAAATATTAACTGATTTACTTACCCACACTGTTGTTATTACTTTTGATTTGTTGGGAACATACCTCCTTAGATGATACTCGCATGCATGTGCTTCGTCCACGTAGGTCTTTCTTGGTCGGGTACTTGGTCTTGTTCCAACCATAGGCCAAGATGCCTGCCTGCCCATTTTGCGTCGCCATGAGACTCGGATTTGCATCAGGCTCCAAGCCTCGGCATGCTGATCCTTCTTGCATAATTTCTTTTTTCGTTCTAGAAGTATACAAAAATATTCGCTCCTCTGCCAACAACAGCCAGACCAAATGTAGAATCTCTGTGGTGATGCTTTCCAGAAAATTGCAGACCCATATTAAAATACAGTTACAATAAAAGTAGACGATTCTTTGAGTGGTAGTAATATTATTGAAATTATACAAATTCTATATAGTATGAAAATAAGGAAAGTTGTCAAATTAAAAGTGAAAATGCTACTACTAGTGGGTTCAAATGCACTTCTGGTCCACATCACCCCTGGAAACACTGGTTTGCATCTTTCCCGTTTGGGTAAAGATCCATTCCAAGCCCTGGGACCTGGTAGTTTTCAATCTACCACAAGGTTTTTCCAATGCCCAGGGATAGCTACTTTTCGATACACTTCTAAACAAAACAAAAATCAAAAGTCGGAAAGGAAAATGTTCGTTCTTATGCTGCAAGGTATAAAACTCCTTGGTCCGACTCTTATGTGATTATTTTACATAAGGGCACGTCCATTGATTATGTCACGAAAAAGTGACTTTTTATACCCCCCCTGTCACGGTTTTTGTATGGACATTCTTTTTTTTGTATTGATTGTTTATTGTGTATTGTTTATGTTTGTTTATTGTTTATTTGAAATAGACATCAACAGACCAAGTTAAATAAGAAACGATTATATGACCTCTTAACTGGAGTCAAGACACAAAAATAAATAAGTAAAAATAAAATAATTAAAGCTATACACTATATTAACTACGTGCGTCAATTGTTCTAAAAACGGTAGAAAATCTCCGACGCAGTGCGTTCCGCGTCAGATGGAAATCGAAAATGGACGCCACCCTATTGAAGGTTCGCTGCAAACCGTGAATAGCGCTATTCACCATAGTTGGTGCGGCGAAAAAGAAGCCTGAGCATGGAGTTGTGACGCATTGGCCTTGGTTGGACGTTGATGCTAATTTGTTGAAGGATCCTTCCGCAGTCGATTCTTCCATGTAGCACATCTACAACAGTTAAAGCTCTACAGACATCTCTACGGACCCGCAGAGGCTCCATGTCGACCAACTGACATCGAATTTCGTAGCTAGGAAGACGAAAAGGGTCGCTCCAAGGTAGTTTACGAAGTGCGAACCGAAGAAAACGGCGTTGAAGAGATTCGATTCGCTCGGCACCATTATCATAGCATGGAGTCCAGACCGCTGAACAACTCCAGTGTCGAACGAACGAGGGAATAATAGAGCGATTTTAGGCAGTGAATGTCGCTGAAGTTCTTCGCAACCTTGAATATAAAACCGAGTGTCCTTGAAGCTTTGTCAACAACATACGATAAATGTTGCGTGTACGTCAGTTTCGAATCCAGCTGAACATCTAAGTCTTCGATGGTCGTATCGAGAAGATGGTAGTTGAACAGAATTGGTTGTTTCGGACGTGAGAAGGTTATCACTGAGCACTTGGCCGGGTTGACCACCAACCGATTTAGAGTACACCAATAATTGTCACAATTGTCACGTTTTTCCAAACCCCTCCTCCCCCCTTACTGCGTAACATAATTAATGGACCTTCCCTTATGAGATAATATGACAACGTAATTTTACTGAATGAATCATATTAAATCTGCCATTGCCATACGAATTTGATGAAAATGCACATGGAACTAACTTGCAGTGAAGCATTTAAAGAAATCTACTTGTAATCATGCTTCAGTGAGTATGCCCTAAAATACTAGTCACAGTCATTCGAAAAACAAAAATGAACAATGCATAACAGCAGCCAAAACAATTAAAAGAAGCGCACTTTCTTTTTCGCACCAAGTTCCTCAAACTGGCAACCCTATCTGCATCGTGTCCAAGAGAGATGGTGATAGATTGATATACATTCAACTGTAGAATGGACGTCGATGTTGGTGAGCTGGGGTGGTGATGTAACGAGGTAAACACTTCGAAGTACAATCACTTACCGACCTACAGCGAAGTGGGAAGGTAAATTTAAACCAGGGAGAACGCAATTAGCCAACAATAGACTCCTCGTATCAAAGCCTGATGCGCAGGAACAACACCCCCGTATTTCTTCAATGCCACTAAAAAACATTTCTCTCTATTTCATTGCAGGAAAACGTCCGAAATCCGAAGTGCATTTGAATCAATCGGTAGCAATCGTTCTATTTGGTAAAAAAATTAATACAGCAGAAGAAGAATCCCCAAATTGTGACAGTGAATTGGATTTGAAAAATTTCGGTGTGTGAAACAGTGGAAAAGAAATCAAAAAATCGAATAGCAACAGCTGAAATACGAAGCACCAGCCAAGAAATTAATTCGAAATGCGTAGTGTTCGAAGCAGCCTTACCATTGGACGACTGGCTATCTATCCGAGGAATTCCAACATACGGACAGGTGAGTGTCCCTGGTCTTGACCTTGAGCGATTCGAGTCACCACCACGGCGGTGCAATCACCGTGATCTTTAATTGCTAGAGGTAGCCCGTGGGTTTTCGGTCATTCGCCATTGTTAGGAAATTACGCCAAGAAGTTCGTAATAGGACTTTGTTGACAAACTCGCGACCGCGAGAGCGCCATAATAGTGACACTTGGTGCTCGCGGTCGTTTAGGTTTGTGTGCATTTATGTGTACTTTAATCGGTTTTTCATTGAAGGAGCGGCTAAAGTTTCGACGGAATCGATGGTACCAGTTGTTGTGTGTCTGTTTGATATGCTTAGTATCTACTCGAAAAGATAGAAGCATATCTCGGAAATGATGGTACGTTCATTATCGAGAACCGGTTGCACGTTTTCTTTGCTCACCGCAAACATCAGCTGATACATAATTGAAGTGCGTTGTGTTTCGGATTAGTGGAAATCGATAAGCTTGATTTTGGAGTGATTAATTTGCTGCTGACTTGAGTATTCTTCAACGGATCGAAATGAGAAGATTCAGCTTTGCCCGCAGAAGTGACCACATAAAGTATCTGATCAATTATTGGCACTCCATTCAACGCCACAGAATCGGTTAACTGGTTTCGATCATTACCTGAAATGTCAATATGTTGCGAAAGATCAGCGCGTACCAGTGCGTTCGGAAGCCACGCAAAATAAGCAGCTAAAAGGACAACCACAACCCTGATCATACACGGGAATCTTCACGCAATCATCATGATTGATTAACCGGCTGACTGCTGGCAGACGGTAGCTGTCTCTCTATCTCTCGTTGGAGCGGTTCGCATTGAATCTCGCTCGTTCCACTCCGAATTGGGTCAATGCCATCTCGGCTCGATCCCTGCTGGGAGGGATCACCGAGTTAACTGCAGAAAAGTTTCCAAGGTAGGAGGCTCGCTTTTGACATTGCTCACACAGTTGCATACTCCCTTGTCCTGACTGCAGCGCATGTAATCAACAGAAGCATTGCGTTAATTGGTCGTTTCTATATGGAACTTGAACCGTCACTAGGTCTTAGTGTATTGAAACTTGTTTTGCAGCTTGCTTGGCGCATGGCTGAAATGCATTGAGCTATGACAGTGCACTTCTCCAGCACTGGAAAACGGCACGAACGGACCGAATTTAGCCAAGGATCTCATATTCTCGTTGACCTCCGGCGGGACAGGGTTTTTCGCAAGGCGAAAGTCGTCGAGTTGCCTAGAGGTGAGAAATTTGCGTGCACTCCATCCATTCATGCTTGCGCACTGCTTGCAACGGTCGGATGCATTTGCTATTATTTCCCATCAGACAGCGGAGTACCGGTTCACCGCGTTGTTGCATGTTGATAGCCTTGTTGAAAAAATACGATCGCACGTACACAACTGTGTGCTGTTTTCAGCGGCTTATGTTCAAGGTCACATTCTGCTAGTCTAAATTACAATGAAGAAAAATACGCATCGATAGCAGCTGCTTTCGAAATATTCTTTTATTTTTCGGAATCAGGTGCACGATCCCCAGACTGGCCACCATAAATGTAGCTACCAACCTTCAGCACAGGGCAATAAAAAAGTAGAAACATTTCGCAAATGTTGCCAATTGAACTCCTATTTGCCACCTACGATGAGTTTCATAAACAGTGATGTACACCACGAGTTCGACAAGTCAAGTTCGTTGAAGCTTCTTCTATGGCTATTGAGCTGGCCGCGTATGGCCCGGCAACTAATTATCAATTCCTCGTACGAATCCGCCCGACGTCGGTAATGGACGGGCTATTGACTGAAGAATCATGAATTGTGCGTTTGTTTTGGTTCACACTCTATGCGATTGATTATGGTTTACCGGTTTCTATGAAGAAAAACCAGAAGCTTGAATCTGCTCACTCATTGCTGTCTGGAACGGCTTTGGTCTCTATCAATAGCTTTCGATTGTGCGGAATCGCTGAAAGGCAGACAAATTAGCATAACTAATTCGTCATTACAGCAAACGCCGAGCCATGAATGGCTTTAACGAATTGTATTTATTTCGAATAATTGACGATTTGTGATTTTTTATTTTAGCAATCAGACAGTTTTATTCATATCTCAGTTAAACATGCTTGACTTTTGACTTTGACTTTTGCGAATGAATATTGTTTTTGAAATATATGTATGAACGCTATGCTAAATAGATCATAAAGCTGGAATTGCCAATAGCGTTAAGGTTGACACCTTCGCATCGACACACATCCATACATTTGGATATTGTGTGGCAAGCATTATGATCCAGTATGCCTCGAAGAACGGTAGAAAATTTCCAACCCATAAAGTCCTCCTGGACCGGACCGAGAATCGAAACAGCCGCCTTGGTAATACCGTTTAGTTATTGACTAAGTTCTCGAGCCATCACGCTGTTTTGCCATCACAATTTTTAGAAGAATATTCCAGAATTTATATTGTTTTTTTAAGGTTTTAAAACAATACTACTTACGAATTCTTAAAAAAAAATCCTTTGACCTCCTGAAAATGATTTTGACGGAATTCTTCTCTATTATGCTTTTCCGATTTTTTATTTGAATCAGTGGCATCTCCTGGGGTAGAAATCTGACTGTATACTGTTTTACAATTCTTACTTCGTAAAAATAGAGACAGGGAGCTGCGATTCAAGGATGCCATATTCAACGGCAAATATTCAATTATGCCACATGTTATAATAGCTTTATTTCATCAACTTCGATCTAAGCTATTAAGCAGAACCACCCAGCTGCAAATTTAAAAATTTAGGCTGTCCTGCTTCAACTCTGAAGTTTGTTGTTTTCAACTCGCAGAAACACCTTGAAATTTTTAGTATGGAAAAAACTGATTGGAAAACAAATTTTAGCTTACATTGTTGGATCTAGGTGACGCTGTAGATGATTTTTTCCGTGATTTTCAAAAAGTTTCCCATATACATGGAAAAATGGTTGATTTGGATTTTGTCAGTAACATGAAATTTGTTGACTTAAAATTGTATCTTCGTAGTTTGTATAAACTAACGTATAGTAAGACAAAAGGCTGGGTAACTTAAGTTGTCTCAAAATTGCAGTCCGCAGGTCACTTGCAGGGTGGCCACAGACTCGGGAAAATCGGGAAATGCGGGAAAAATGCGGTAATCCAAAGTCATGGGGAAATATGCGGGAAAATGTCGGGAATTTAAAAATCCATCGGGAATTTTTGGTATTTGGCAGGCACCATGCTCACACCTTTTTCAAATTGATAATTTTGACACGGATTTGAACAACGCTTCAAAATAGAGAGTATATACCTACGGCTTTTGAAATACATTTAAGTATTTGTGATTGAAATTGACTTATTCAAGATTTTGTTACCCCGTTACAAAAAAAATTGATCAAGAATAAACATGTACATAGGTGGCAGACGGCATCAACCGCATTGCTGGTGTATATTACAGTTCCATCTCTATTTGTTGTTAGCGATGTTTCTCTATTTCTCCTGCCTGTCGAGGAATGTTTGTGCGCTTCGACAACGAACAATCAATGAATACACCATACCGGCCACCGTCCTCAGAATATGATTGTTTCAGTTTTTCTGCCCATATAGGGTGTCTCAGAAAATCTAAGCACGATTCTGAAGCGCCACTGTATGATCATTCTGTATCATTGTTCACATTTTACTGCAAAGCATTTCTCCGGAAAAGCGCAAACGGATCATGCACAAATGGTGCACTTTTATCAACGTTTTGCTGAGTCAGTTGCAAAAATGGAAAGTGTGAGCATTGGAGCTGTTCGTAACGCGATTCGGAAGTATGACGAGGAGTCTTCCTTTCAGGACAAGAAAAAATCTGGACGTAAACCAGGTCCTATAGACAAAAACCCGGTCGGAAAATCACACAACGTTTCCCCCGTAAAATGTGTACTTCTGTTTGAGATGTGTCCAAATAGCTGGGAACTTCAGAGAGTTACATCGACCGAACAAAGCCATAAAATGGACTAAGGACTTTCAACAAGCAAAAGTAGCCAAAACGAAGTGAAAAACTAGCAGCGTCTGTCAAACCGGACCCTTGGTAAATTAGCTTAGCTTAGCTTAGCTTGACTGACTGCACGTATCAATGGTTGCTACTCCGTGATTGATCAGAATCAGTGAAATTGCACAATGAATCAACTGAACCGTGTTTACCTCTGCATCTACACAAAGGTACCAGGAAGGAGGTTTTTCTATGTAAGTAGGGTAGGGCTTGATGGATCAGGATTCACCTTGATAAGTGATGTGATCATATAATATATTCATATAATTCAGGGGATAACAATTACCTGTTTCGTTCCGCGTTTTTTAGAGCAATTACCACCTCTCAATTGTTCTTACTTTCGGCATCGCTGTAGGACTCGGGAAAATCTCTCCAGACACTCCGGATACCCGATATCACCGATGTTCGGCAAACTTCTCGTTGTAAACCAGTTACGTCCCGGACCAGTACCATTGCCGACATGGCATTGCTGTATATATGAACCATGTTCGACTGACCTAATCGCCGTTCCATTCGTCCCTTCTATTTCCTATTGACAGGACATTTTTAGCTTGTCCTTCTTTTCAACTTCTGCCTTTGTGATAGGGTTAGATTTGCGGCTGTTAAATTTGTTACGCCTTTCGCTGGCTTCCGCTGCTTTGCCTTTAAAAGCGGGTAGAGATTTTGGACTTTTGAGCACCCCAGCTGGTTACCACGATGAAACTCTCGACATCACAATCACCAGATATCTCCGGGAGTCCAAGAAGTGCACACAAATTCGTTCGGCAATGGAAGATTCAAAAGATTGTATTATTTGGTAAAGAACACAGTTTCTATGTACGGCGGACAGTTTCTATTACAGAAGAAGGGTCGATCAACCAGAACTGGGCATTCACACCAGCCACGGTATAACTCGCGATCGACACGAAGCACTCCAATGTTTTTGCGACTTTCCGACGACTGATGCTCTTGTCGTTTTCGTCTCCAACCGAACGGATTCTGAAGCTGGCTCACTATCATCTTCATTTTCTTACATTATTTTTTTTTAACACGCCCGCACGCGACAAGGGCTTCTGCCAAACCGAGCCCTTGCAAAATTATACGATAAACTGCTGTGTAGAAAATCGGCATGATTATGGACGGTGAATCCTACGTGAAATTTTATTATAAGGCCAGGTCAAACTATTGACCATGCCGATATGTAATTTTTTTTCCGAAAAATTCGGTAAAATGGCAATGGTTTGGCAAGCAATTTGTGGAAGTGTGAGTGTGGAATGGAATGGAAACAATTTCCTCAAAAACTGCAAAAATATCTTAAAATCCAACTTGCATTCACTCATTTTCCTAGTCGGGAAGATAAGACAAAAATGCGGGAAAAATGCGGGAATTTTAAATTAAGATCTTGTCAAAGATCCATGCACGTTGTCCGATGCGCGTCAATTCTTTTCGTATCACTCTGTTTCTATCTCAAGAACCATAACAGAGAACAGAGATCTCAAGAACCATTTACACCAGGCCGTCATCCGACATCCAATTTATGAAGTGTGAACGATGAAAGGTTCTCCCAGCAACTCATGCAATTCGCCTTCCTTACGTTCCGTATTTCATAAGTACTCCACTGTAGATTGTACTTAGCACCATCTGTTCAAGGCCTGTTGGTACTCCGCAGAGTCGTAGATCCGTGTTCCGTGATCTGTAAAGGATTCTCGATCTTGTAATTTCGTAGTGCGCAGAACTCTATTCGATCGTAGTGTTCTTCGAAGTTCATCGAAAGCACGGGTTTCAGCCCAGAATGCACCTTTGTATCTCTCTGATTGTATCGTTCTCGGCAGTCAGCCAGATGGACAATTCGTCTAGCACCTCAATTTCATCACCAGCCAAATTTTGGATGGACTTCTGAAAATTAAACTCGCAAACATGGATGCCAATTCTTGTCGTAAACTTCTTAGAGATTCAAAAGGACACGAGAGCGTTCTCCGCACATCACTTGATCCATCGTTACCTTTATCAATCGAGCTGGTTTATCTGGAAATCCATATTCGTGTATAATCATAGCTGATCTCGAACGATTGTTGTGTCGTGAGCCGATTTGAAATCGATGAATAAATGATGTATGGGCATGTTTTATTAGCGGCAATTCGGCAAAACTTCTAGTCCTTAGAAGCGCGGCTGCCCTTGAATCCAGGTCCTTTGTAATCGTAATTCGACAACAGAGAATGCGATAGAGTAGACTTGTAGACGTCAGTCTGCATTGTGCTCTCATGCCGTGGGGTTGTATTTTCTATCTGCCGAAGCTGCTATAGGTACCAAACGCTACAACAACTTTAAAACAGCACTTTACTGTGCTAAATACTACCTACAACTTTTAGATTTCCTCTTATTCCTTTTCGATCCTTGTTTAGACCCTTCGGATAACCCGGATTGAATATCGCATTGGAAAATTCCTCTTCGGTCCTTCGGATTCTTATGGTTACTTAGACGTCGATTCGGAGTAATTTCTTCTGCCTTCTATTCATTCGTCTTCAAATAAAATTAATGTGAGTAATGGATTTGATATGATCACAGATGATTAGAGTTATCAATAATCTAACTAAAACGTGAATAAACTATTTCGATTGAGAAAGGAAAAAGTTCCCCCTATTGTGGTAACAATTTCAGATTTCCATGCTTTTCGCAAGGTATGATTTGCACAAATGAAAGTGTGAAATATTCCCTTCAAATTTCCAGACGAGGTGAATGCCGTTTGCTTGCAGAAACCTTGGACGGATTCAAACGTCTTCTTCAGTATCTTATTTAGAAGTACCACAATTTTTTCACGTCTGCTGAAAGGACTGCCCAGTGGTGAATTTCTGGAAGAGATCAAAAGCGAATTGACCGAACTACTTGGAATTAGCCCAAGCCAAGTAATTAAAATGAAAGTGAAATCCTGTCCTGGCGATTCTCGCAAAGGGACTTCAAATGATTGTTACCTAGTTCACTTCAAGTCAAGTGAACCTCAAAGCTTTAGAAAAAGCAAGCCTTTTGCTCCAAATCCGAGTGAAATGATAACATTTCAGGAAGACTGAAGGAAATTTCCAATGCCTTACCCAGTACCGTAAGTGCCAGCGAATAGATCACGGAACAAAGCATTGCCATATGATTGGTAAATGCATGAATTGTGGTGATTCTTCGCACACTATGGACGACTATCCTGTGAAGGAATATCAAAAAAATATAAATGTTCAAATTGTGGTTAAAACCATAAATCAATTTTTTGGGAGTGTTAGACTAACAAAGCAATTTTGCAGTCGAGCACTACACGTCAGGTAGGAAACGATACACGTTTCTACTACCAGCTACTAAACATTCTGCAGCTGGTAACATCGATCAGCGAAGAATAAATTCCAAATCGGTAAATTTTTTACAGATAGCTGTTGAGAATTCGGTTAAACTTTACAGATTTCTGTAAAAATATCTAAGTGTGTACATGCTTACCTAATCGTGTTGTTTACAATGTTCAACATGTAATTGGTCCTACCTTTGTAGCGGGGACAATTTTTTTTACTAATTATGCTCTTGAATCTCTCGCATCTGCTTCAGTGCCAAAATGCGAGCCTCAATTCGATTCAGTTATAATTGATGACTATCTTCAGCTCTTGATGCGACTGAAAAATGGCCGTAGGCGGCGATATCAAAGAATACGTGAGCCCGCTATGAAAGTCATATAGCGGGATTTACAATAAAAAAGAACAAACATTTTGAAAATAATTTGTCGAAATTAGATCCGAGTTCCAATCTTTTCTGGAAACTCCCTAAAATCTTGAATAAAAATACTTCAAAAGCCTATCCTAGCGGTTCAGAAAGGTGATAAAATTTTGCTCACAAATGCGGTAAAAACTCAAAAACTTGCTAAGCAGTTTGAGAGCTCCCATAATGTCAGTTTGGGTCTTACTTGTCCTGTTAAGGATCAGGTTTCCAGGGAGTATCTGAATATTTTCTCTCAAGAAAGTGTTTCTAATGATTCTTGGGGAACTGATTTGGACGAAGAAGTAAAAAGCATAACTACAAATTTTCAAAATATGAAAGCACCAGGTGATGTTGAAATTTTCTACATCCTCATAAAAAAAACTCCCTGAGAGTACCGTGTCTATCATGGTAAAACTGTTTAACAGATGTGTTAATCTGGCATACTTTCCAGATAAATGGAAAAATGCAAAAGTCGTACCATTGCTACCGTAGCTCTGTTGAATGGTTCAAGAAAATTTGATCTGCAGCACAACGAAAAGTTACGGAAAATGTGCAGAATCTAATAGAAAAGTCCGAGCATTCTTCAGAAATTAGAAGTAAATATTCAAACTCATGTGATTTCGGTCATATGCATGTTGATCTTTATTTATATAAAGCGAACTTATGAATTTGTTCGAAAATAAATAGGTTAGGAAACGGCTTCAGCTCCCCGGGAACCTAGCTCGGGATAATCGTTAACCTACAACGCTCATTTTTTGCAGTTTGGTGCTCCATCTAGTGAAGCACCGTACTGCAAAAAATGAGCGTTGTAGGTTAACGTTTACCCCGTGCTTGGAATAGGGTCCCAGGGTGCTGAAGCCGTTCCCTACCCTATTTGCTTTTGAGGAAGAAGTGTCCACTTTCTTTAATTATCAGTCCTTAGCAACGTAAATTTAATGTTTATATTGCATTTATTTCGTCGCGAATTCATCAACACGAAAATTTTCATTATTTCGACTGAACAGGCTAGCGTTAATTTGTAGACGGGCTTTTGGTGAGATCTATCTGATTTTGAATATATAACAAAAACTTATTTTCAAGTAGCCAAACGCGTGCCTGGTTAGGAAATTTTAAATTTCCATATCTGGAAGTGTACTTGGAGTACCCTTATCCAAATTTTATCGGAAATGTTTACATGTTGGCTTATTGTGTGTGCAGGGGCAGGAATTTTAAAATGAGTTTGTGGATCTACCTGGATAGAGCTATCAATTTGTAGGTTCCGGATTGAAGCAGCTTTCCATGGTCACTTAAACGTCTGTTGCAAATAGATTTCTTCCATAATACCATTGCCGGCCAATGAGTGTTGGATTGATCACACCCACAAAATTCAAATTTTGAGCGAGATTTCGATTTAATCTATGTTTAGATTTCTTGGCACGTTAAGCAGCAAAGAGCAGATTTGAATAAAGTTCAGTATTCGTTTTTTTTTTGCTCAATATGAACGCTCAGAACCAAAACAGCTTCAATAAGGATGATGAAGATAAATGACGATTTGTTCATTGTTTATACCACTCATCTAGAATATACTAGTCAATATAATTCTTAATTTGTGGGATTGAACATTACCAGTTATCGAATCAATAGAAAACACGGAATAATCTCACAAAGGTCCATTAACTGTTCGGTTCTATTTCCTACTGATACCCCAAGGTAGCAGTGGTCGTCATGGGCTTCCAAATATTGTTTTGTTACACCCTAGGCTATCATTCAAACCCTCGAGTTTTGTCACATAAGTGATATCAAACTAACAAACGTTTTTTTTTCCTTTTTCTTCTTGTGTATTTTAAACCAATTGGACAGAAGTCGGATAAAATCTGAAAATGGAAATCTTAACAAACGATATTTCACCTCGATGTGGTGGACACGGATGCTTCTATCAATATAGTGCTTTAACCCATTTTGTAATAGCACGCAACATGAACAGTTAGAAATCTTAAAAACAACTACAGGGTGGCAAAGGTTGCCTGTCAGTGTTGTTTGTTTCAGTGTACCTCAGTGTGCCTATCGATGCAGTTTTGCATCGATATGCTCATATTTTTCATTATACGTGTTATCATCTGGCATTCGATCAATGTGATTTGTTTTTGGAAGATTGTTTGGCTTTGGTTATAAACATGGAAGCGCACCATAAAATGAAACAGATACGTAATAAATCAACAAATGAAGGATCGAATGTTTGAAATAATGAGTTCTTACAGCAGCACGCTGGTTAAGTATGTCAAGAGTAATGATATGGGGTGAAATTTAAGAAAACGTTCCACTACTTTTCATCGAATCAGGAGTAAAAATCAACAACTAATTACTTCATTGAACAAATTTTAAGAATCACTTGTTTTTTTTCCTCTGTTCGGGACATAAACTACTGCGACCAGTAATTTGATCTATTGTAGTATATCCCGTAGCCTTTGTTTAGTGAATGTCGAATTATTTCATCACTATTGAGAAATGATGAAGTATTCGGTGTTGTTACAGTTGTCATTGTTTGTTTTGTTGGCAATGAATCAGGTTTAATTGAAAGTTTTCGCTGTTTAAACCCTTTGTGAGCGACAGCACTCTTCAAAGGCGCGCCCCTTTATCAGTCAAAACCGGATTCATTGCAAACAAAACAAACAATAACTCCGATACTGACCATGCATCAGAACCCTAGTCCTAACCAATTCAAAATATAGAACATCAAATAGGAAATGAGAATTCACATAAATGAAGACTAACCATGTTTTCTTTATTCCAAGCCATCCTCGGTGACGCAACCCGAGTATTGCCACTTTTAACAAGACATAAAATGTAATAAGGACTATTATACGTTCCTTTGACTACAAAAACAAATATGTTCCCTAGTTTAAATTAATTCGGACTAGGGTTCGGTGGTAGATCTGATACCCCGTAACGCACCACGAAAAGGTGATCTACCACGGGTTACGGGTTAGAATCACTTGTTACTCCATGCTTTAAAATTGATTCCAGACGGAAATTACTGTTTTCAACAGGATTCTGTCCTTTCTCATCAATCGAAAGCAACCCAGTAGTGGTGTCGCTTGCAAAACTTGCTCCATTTCATATCTAAATCGCTTTAAGCAGATCTCAATCCTTTCAATTTATTAAAACGAGAAGGCTACCAGTAAAACAACAAAAGGTTACACTCTCGAATCTTTCAAGAAACATTTGGTACGGTATGCCTCAAGAAACGGTTCGTGCTGTTTGCGAAGCGCATAGAAACGTCTTCGGTTGGTCGTAAAAGAAAAAGGTGTCAGGTTCGAGTTGAACATGTAATTTCTTAACAATAGAAGGTAAGTTCATAGGAAATGAAGTGTTTGGCGATTTTAGTCCATTCGTTTCATTTTTATGAACATTTATTTTACTGACAAGTAACCGTTGCCACCCTGTTATTTAAAAAAAAAATCATTGTAATTGAAAGGCAAAGTTTGGCATGTCGTAGCACTCTTTGATTTTGCAGATTTTATCAACACAGAATGTTTGGTGGTCTTCAGTGAACAAATTCACCCAAATTCATGGCTTTCATGAGATGTGTCCATTACTTCTATAAGGGAATGGTGCATTTGATAACTGCTTTCTTTTCAATGGGTCAACTCCGTCTTTCAAAATTTGCCTTCAAGCGAATTGTTCGTGATTATAGAAGCTAGAGTTTGCTCCAGAAGTGCAATCACCATTTCCACTCATTCATAATTCATGAGCAAAGAAAAGGGGAATCTTTCCATTAACTAAGAAGGTGCTTCCGCCAGAGGGTAAAGAATCGCCTAAGCACTTAGGCTTTAAACATGCCTTTACGTCTCGATGCTCACGATTAGTTTTACCCATCTAATCTATCTAATTGCCATAACTATTTCCACCATAATCACTAAGAGCTCGTTGATTAACGAGTGGGAAAAATCAATCAGCGCCCCAAGCCGTTCCCTCGCCAGCGTAGTTGGCATTTGCAGTCTTAGATCTTAACTCTTCACTCCACAACCGGTCGAGTTGTTGCAAAAGGTACATAATTGATTCATCACTCCAAATAATAATTATCAGTAACCGCCGCCGGTCACAGCCGCTGTTGGCATTGACCAAGGTTACTGGCTTCTGGCTGATTATTTCGAGTTAAGCATTTAACGATACGAAAGCAAACGAGGCAAATGGGGCGACTTCAATTTAGATTTAAACTTTTTAGATAATTTTTTCATTTACTTTAATTAAATTTCAATCATCTTCCGTATTTCAACGATAATGTGGCTTCTTCACCAGTTGCATTCCAGTTGCTAATATTGCAAATTTTGCACGTATTCTTGCATGGAATGTCGTGGCGGAAGTGACAAATATATATATATTTTTTCTTCACAGACGGATGCAGTTATAACTTAAGCACGCCCCGAAGATATCAGTTGCGCGTCATGCTCAGTTCAATCATTCTAAATTTAACACACAAGAAACCAAGCCCCATGTATCAAACATTTAACAAACGAGAGACATATCAAAAACGATAAATTGCAAGACGGACCGCATCATACGATACTTCAATCAAAGTTGCTCAATGAACACAACAACCATAGAATTTAAAAAAAAATCATCTCTTAAAAGGGGTCGACTCCGAACGAGCGACGCTATATGGCGTTAGGCTCGGATGTTTCTATTTATAATGTTTGTATACTGTGGGATTGCTGACAGAGGACCGTTTTTCTTTTTAGCATATTGCCCCATATCAGCGATTTCAATATAAGCTCAAAGCGATGCAGATGATGACCTGATCGAAACAGGCGTGTCAAATGTTTCTGAATTTCGGATGACTGCGTTCGTTGCTATGGTCACTGGATATGCAACAGGCCGCTTGTTTGCAATCTAATCGGACTTGTTCCAACTGGAATTTCCAGATCAAATACACAGTACAGTAATCAAAGCGAATGTCCAGCGCGACCGGTTCGCGAGGTTCAACGTCTTTGTCTAAGCACATGCTTACGTCAAGATCAAGGTCGGCCGGCATTTTTCGTCTTCCTCCCTCGTCCAAGTATATTGAATTATTTGTACAAACTTGTTTTCATTTTGCTTTATATCTTACGTTTTGCGATACGCAGCAAAAAAAAATCACGATAATCTATGAACGAAGGGGTAATGCGCATCATTACTAGAAAAAAAAGTTCACACGATCTAATAGTAAATTAGAGGCTGAGTCGGGTTCGTGCAAAAAAAAAACAATATTTTAATCAGTCTGGGGTAACACAAATATACTGGCTTAATGCGAATCTTAGTTTTGGTGAAGTTTTTCCTAAAAAAATAAACAATTTTCCTCACTCAACTCTACTTTCGTTATTTTCGATCGAATTCGATTCAATTTTGCGTTACTCTCGGTGGCCGTGCGTGAATTTTTAGCCATTTTTTGTTTGTTTTGTTTTTAATTTACCAGCTATTTTGTTAGGTCTTTGGAACGCAGTAGCTTATTGGAATTTCAAATGGTATGGAAATTTAGGATGCCGTCGCAGCCGTTGGTTTAGTGATACTGCAAACGTTGGGATCACCGTTGTGGTTGATACATTAGCATTTCGCAGGCTGATGTGACGATAGCTTATCGGCTTAATCGGTTCGAAGACGAACCAGCCTCCGGCTGAACATCCACTTTATAAGCATAGGAAAAGAGGAAGACGTAATGGATTTATGCTAGAAAAGGTGTGACTAAGGCGGAAGTACCATTGACACACATTCCATCGATGTTTTGATTGCTTTTGGATGGTTGTCGCTGAACATTTCAACCGTATGCTAGGTCAAGAAGACAAGGTAGGCTGTGATTGAAAAAAATACAAACATGTGACACAAATTTGACCTCACAAAGGTTCTGAGATGGATGCCGTGAGTGTGGCTGTAATTGTTTCACAAGTTTTTCTTTACTGAGGAGCAGAAATGTGAAGGGTTGTCGTTAAAAGTGTTGAAACTGAATCGGTCCAAGATACAGAGATTGGACATAACGTCTTTCTTACATTGTCAGCAAGGCTTAGCCCTATATGTCCTCTGCATTTTTATTCTTATCGGTTTATGGCCGCACTCCGCCAGCCTTTTCCGTCAACTTAGGCAATTCTATATCAATTCGTCTGCTTCAAGGTCCGGTTTAAGCCAGCGTTTCGAAAAATATGGATCGCGACACACTCAATGCATAGTTTAAAAGAAACATTAAATTTTCTGCGTTTTCTAATGCACATAAATAGAGGAAATGCTAAAATACATGAATGGGATTTTTCATGCAAATCTAAGCCAGATTTCGGTGGAACTAGGTCTGCTGTATGGAAGATTGAAAACAATTTTGCATTTGTGTGTTGTGTTTACAATCTAATTCCCACTGTCTGGCAGCGGTATTATGGATAGAATCTTCCTGCAACTGTTTCATATTTGCTGTTTATAGTTGCAAAAAGCTTAAATCCGGGGATTAGAAGGTGACAGCTCTACCGCGACTCCAATAGCCCATTTCAAGGACGCGAGCATTCCGAAGCTATCGTCGTACACAATAAGCCCTGCTCCAGTAGTGACATACTGAAACTTTCAATCAGATGCTATTGATGCAATTGACTTGTATTGACGCATGTATATATATATGTGTATATACACATATATATATATATATATATATATATATATATATATATATATATATATATATATATATATATATATATATATATATATATATATATATATATATATATATATATATATATATATATATATATATATATATATATATATATATATATATATATATATATATACATATAATACATATATATATATATATATATATATATATATATATATATATATATATATACATATATATATATATATATGTATATATATATATATATAATGTATAATATTTTTTTTTAAACAGGCACGTATTTGGTATTATTTAAAAATAAGGTTGACGTTATATAGTTCTAGTCAGATACATCTCACCAATTGCCGCTTCCTTCGTTGCACTCTCTTGTTCATTTGTAAACATAAAAGTTCTCGACGTTGCCTCGTAATTAATTTCATGCACTCCCGACAAAATAAGCGCAAACATTAACGTAGCCAAACCGCCCGTTATATATGTAACCTGCATAAGAAAACTCTGTACACCACATGGTGAGCGCATCTGAAATTATGTGGCAGCCTTTCCCGCACGCATGCGCATTGTCTTCGTTTGCTGCTTCTGATAAGCAAATGGCCGTTTTCTACACGCACTGGTCTTCTATTTTTGCACTCCACACTCTGCCAATAATCAAATCCCCGCTATGAGGTGACTGTATATCCAACTTCAAAACTGCTAATAATCATCGATTCACTCGCGACAGAGCGGACAAACGCTCAAACCTAATAATGTATGTCCGGATGTCTCAATACTACCACTAATAAGCAAAACTAAGCTGATGTAAATTTCCTCTTCCGGGTGCGGGGGCGCTGCACAAAAAACCACAAAATGTGGAAATACTACCGACACTCACACATTTCGGGTGGAAATCGATTGTATTCACTACAGGTTTCCCAAAGCACGCGGATATTTTATGATTTCACTGTTGGTTAAAGTTAAATTACGAATTATTGTTTGATTTTTTTTCGCGAAAACGACGCAGCAAAACCAAAACACGTCAGTTTCAAAGCACGGCTTGCTGCGATCTCAGATTGAAAACAATTTTGCATTTGTATGAAAAATTGCAACCAATCACGTTGTTTACGCTTGCTTTGCGTCTGTGAAAATTCATTATTTTTTTCTGTGTGGGTTACTGATTATCCCTTCCTGGGTTACAGAAAGTGAAGATTTGAAAGTTTTACAAAAATCTCACGGTTTTTTTATGTCGACCAATTTGAAAATATTTACGGCCCGTAATTTTAGAAAAGAATTGTATTTTTTTTATTTTTAACTAATTCCATTGTGATAGCTTACAACGCAGATTCTGATGTACAATAACAATTTTTGTTCCTTTACTGAAGTTATATTATTGCAGTCATGTAATGTCTTTTGTTGGATCATTCATTTGGTCACATTTTCATTCAGGATAAAACAAACCTCTTACACTTATATGGCAAATGATCTTCGTTTTCTGCAATGAATGAAGTCGGCTTTAAGTGCGGGTCAAACATCTGCTGTCACTGTTGTTTGGATTATCAATTGGCTAGACTGAATTTCTTTACACGCAATCTAAATATCATATCTAATGATGGTCTAGGCGATGCAATGGGTTTTGTGTGTTTCGTCGTCTAATGTTAAATGCTCATTCTGTACAAACGGTTTCAATTGTCTTTACTTAAGAAAAAAAAAGCCTAGCTCTCTACTTATTTAATAAATTCATCACTATCAGGGTTGTTCCAGATCATTGGATTGGGTCATTGGGTCTGAGCGTCAACTTTCACATCACTTGTGCTAATTGATCTGAACGACCTCTTAAAAATTCTTTTATCGGACAGTGTGAATGTCTGGAAATAATACTACAATTTGTCCAATTTGTGGTTCTGGTTGTTCCTGGAGATTATCTAGTAGCACGGGCGAGGGTTGGGGTAAACTTTCAGATGATAAGAGCTAATATATTCACATGACGCATTCAGAAATTTAAAAAAATAGTGTCTTTCGACTAATTTCATAAGTTGACATCCATCATGATTGTTTCGGATCAACTGGGAATCCTTTGTGTGGCAGGGTAAACTTTCCAGGTCATAAGTGCTAATGTAATGAAAGGACCTAGGGTACGCAATAGGTTTTCAACACTATGCTGCCCGCTTACAGTATTATTAAAGTCTTATAATTATCGCTTTGTTTACTGAAATTGTAAATAATTCCAAATTGATTGAATACCTATATTGCTGATATTAATACTTCTGCAATGTTTATCATTTCTTTGATTACCGAAATTGTCCTTTCAACACATGCATTACTTATTTTTTTGATTAGTTACATGTAAAACCACTTAAGATACGAGAATTAACAGAATTTTTTTTCCGAAGTACTTTAGTTACCTTAAAAGTAATTGATACAAAGAACTTTAGTTACTTCAAAAAGTCTAACGTCAGAAATAATTTTAAAAAATCGCAAAGCTTCAGTTTCTGGTTTCGTGAATTGATCACATATCCGACGGTGCTTTCAGGTTTTCTTAAAAAGCTGTATAGCTACTACCAGGACTATTTTCATCAATTGGCCACTTTAAAAGTTTTTCCACGTTTTCAGAGGTCTAGCTGGTGTCCTACTGGAAGCTTGATACCACCAGAAGACCAGGCCAAATATCTACCTATTAATTTTCCTAAATATACAGAGAAGTGTTAGCTTCCAATGTATGTATGTATGGTAGCCACCATCCCTTCATGATCTTGTCTTGGATGCAGCTCCACTTATTAGCAATGTCAAATTGAGCCACCGATCTGCAGTCACAATAGCGCTGTATGAAGGGCCAAAAACGGCGGGGTAGACTCGTGAGCAGAGACACTCCTCTCAACGATACGATCCATCCAATCGATTAACCCAAATTGCAATACTGATGAAGCTTTCTACAGGATGGCGAGAATGTCTAAAGTCTGATTGATTGTTGACTTAGATGCTGTATCTTCGAATAACCCTAAAATAAAAGATTCTTCAGAATTAGCTTAAAGCCCTATTCGATGGCAACGTGTATACTCTCACCCCAATTCCTAGCGTTTGGGTTCACATAAGACCGCTATAGAAATTTCGATTGCATATTTTCCGATCCTGGTAATATCCTGGCATTCCTGGTCATTTAATATCAAAGGCATGTCGTTATGGCTTATCGAATATAATTTCTGACATTTTGAAACTTATTTCGAAAATGAACCTGTTTATATCAATGAATATCAAAGCATTTTGAAAATCGAACTTTAAAAATAACAGATTATTATGAAGAAGTGTGTATATGTTGTTTAGATATATTTTCCACATAATAACTAAAAAAAAGGCAAATTTCGTGTTGTTTGAATGGTTCTGTGGATCTTAAAAAATCATATATTTTAAATCTAAATATTGTAAAAAAAAATCCTTGAGGTAAATTTTTTTAAAATAAATTCCGATTCAAAGTAAATTTGGACGCATTCAAGTGATCATAGCTCAAGAATTAAACAACATACACGGTTGATCAAAACGTCAAACAAAAGGGTATTTATTCAGCTTTCAAATATAACGCTATATAACAAGTTACATTTCACCGTTTCAAACGAACTATCGCAGCGAACTTATTCCACATTAAACATATTTGTTGTGCATTTGTCACTTCTTTACCGCATCCTCGAAGTTTTCGCTTGACAATTTCCCAATATTTTTGGATCGGTCTGAACTCAAGGCAACTCGGAGACGAAATTAACATTGTTTGCAGCATACCATTCTAGTACCTCCTTAGAGTAGTGGCAGCAAAAATATAACGTTGGTCTTGTGTTGTCGAATGAAGGGTAAAATCCGCTTTTCCAGAAACTCTTCAATGTAATGACGTCATTGTGTGAGATGTGATGAAAACCTTGGTTCTAAGGCCACAACTGCAAATTGCTTGCCAAATCATTAGTTTCCGAGCAAACTTATCAGCAAAAACAAATTTATACCTGGAAGGGACATCCCCACGACCACTTGCCAGGTAACATTTTAGTCTGGGGATTTGTTTATAATCCATTTTGGCATATGTTTCGTATTCCATTTAAATACAGCCATCAAATTTCGTCAAAACTCGTTCGTATAGTAATCGTGCTCGCTTTTTGGCCACTAAATTTTGTTTCAGGGAGTGATTCGGATATTTACTTGCACAAAAAAATTTATATCCTTCTCTTGAAAGGATGTTACGCACGGTGGAAAAGTTGGAATCGTATTTGTTTGCCATGACACCTGGGTTGCCTTTAACGTACCTCAACGCTATTCTCCTAAGCTCTTTGTCCCTAGTGCCACTTTTATGATAGATAGGCTATGCTCTATCCACACTCCTAGAGTGTCCTTGTAACTGCACAGAGTAATTTTTTTATTGATTTTATTGAAAAATTTTCTAAGCTCGGAAGCACCGGTCCCAAGCTCGGTCCCAAGCTTAATGATTCGCCCCTAATAACGTAACTCTCCCCAACACACCCTCAAATATTCTGCCAAAATAACATAGCGAACCACAACAAAGCCAAAGATACTAATACCGGAAGGTGTTGAAAAGCGCAAGAATTTTTTCGAGGTGCAGACTGCAAGGTGTACTTCGGACCTAGGGGTTCTACAACAATGAACCAATTTCAAATCGCTAGTTGCATATTGATTGTTGCTACAACTACACTGTGTCCAATATATTCTCATACAAAATAAAACTATTTATTCCAAATCAATAATCCATATTTTATTGATAACTTGACCCGTTATATTGCAACAAAATACTGATCAACTACAGCATACGTTTTGGAATAACACCGCCCTTAACCTTCTTGGCCAGCTCCAGACGTTTTTCGAAACCGTCACTGGTGGCACGCACGACTTCCATCAGCATTTCGTCCCAAATTCGTTTGATTACGGGTTTTGAATTGGTTCTAATTAGACGCCCTGTGGTCATTTACCTTCGCAAGCATGTATGACCATACAAAATAATCCAAGGGATTCAGATCTGGTGAACTGGGAGGCCATTCATTCTTCTCCAAAAAGTCGGTCAAATTTTCTCGGCCCCGGCCCTGAACGAGATTTGCAGTTTGCGATGGTGCTCCGTCCTGCTGAAACACATAGTAGTGATCATCTCCAAACACCAGTTGTACATATGGCTTGACAACTTGATGATGATGATGATGATGATGATGAGATACTACCATCTATTGTAGCAAGGTAACTTTCCATAGCAGTGGAATAATCTGAAAAACGATTTGATCAGGATTCTACTGTTGCTTGTGATCTTCAAGCTCCTGTACGAAGGGCCAAAAACGTTTGGGCGGGCCCGTAAGCAGAGACACTTACGCGAAACCCGCGAATAAAGGGAAGAGAATCTCCTGCCAAAAGCAAGTTCACACATACAGCATTAGAGTCGAGCCCTCGATTGACAGAATAAACCCAATAGATGGGGTCGAAGAGCCCGCCCTCGTTCCACGAAATGTTAACAAATCGTTTCACTTGGGTGCCCTGATGGTCCCTTTCTTTTCCCCTTATATATTATGTCGATATGATGATATTCAGTATATTTTGTTATGGTCATTTGATTGCTTACCTTGGGTTAGAAAATTTGTCTGAAAGTAAAATTCGTTAGGGTTTATACCGTTCTTGATTGCTCAGTGTTGTCTCGATGTTACTGCATTTGAAGAGTTGACTTAAGGATGACCATATGATATTGCTCGTGGTCATAGAATAGGGAAGAGAATAGAAAGGAAAAGGGATTAGTGATTGGTAACACGCTATGCGCATGTGAGATTTTCATGGTGATATTCTCACAACGGCCGTTCAGAATGGTTCGACGGATGCATATGAGAGATCATTCCCGTTGAGTTTTCGCTCGTTTACTCAATTCCATAATGTTTGGTTATAGAATACAAGAAACGTTTTACAACGTGCTTCATTTGGGAATACCAGGGTAATGATCCTCCATCGCATCTTCAAGTGATCATTACAAGCTGTCCATTTGGTTCAGGCACTTTTGAACGTTGATGGGGCAGCCGATTCACACATGAAATCTGCCGCGACCGACTCGACAGAACGCGCCCATACCCCTTTCTGAACCGAAGGGCAGGGTTGTACATATGGCTTGACAACTTTCTCCAAAACTTCCGTTTTATAATATACGGCATTCACTTTAATGCCTTTTTAGATGAAAATCAGTGGTAATTTGCCTCGCTTGCAAATTCCTCCCCAAACCATCACTGACGCAGCACTTTGGAACCGTGGAATATTCCTATCACTCTTCCATCACTGTTCCAGGTTCTCGAAGAAAGAGCCCACAATCTGTCGTTCTGGACATTGTGGGATTGTTGCAAAACGAATAACTTTTCGTCGGAAAAGATAAGTTCTTCCCCACCGTGCCGCGACAAAAACAGACTTGCTCTTTCGAGTCGTTTCTGCTTGGAAGGTTCCGAAACTCCGTGAACCTTACGTTTCTTGAAAGCTTGGAATCCGAGGTCACTTTGCAGTATATTGTGCATTGACGATCTCGAAACATTAAGATCTGCGGCCATTTTACGTACAGAGCGCTGAGGTTTTTGTCTAATTCGTTCCCTGACGACTTTAACAACTCGTGCAGTCCGCACCGTACGAGTACGACCGGATCTCTTCCGGTCATCCATCAAGAAGGTGTCACGGTACCTTCGGATGGTATGGTAAACAAAATCCCGCTTTACTCCGAGGTTTTTCAAATTTCTGAAAATAGCGTCCGGGTGCTCACCAAAGCACGAAACTCCTTCATCGCTGGTAAAAGCTAAACACCGAATGAAAACAATCGGACATCACCTATAAGCGTTTGATAAACATAATGCAAAACTACACCAACACATACGTGAAGCATGTTGAGTAGTTGCACGACACCAATGCAAGGAAAAAGTGTATGAGAATATATAGGACACGGTGTATAATGTGTGATGAAATTGTGCCCCTTCCTAAATCCAACACTTTCGTTCAACATTCAACATTGCATTGTTCTAATCTAATTCTGATATCTAGGTTGTTGGACTGATGAGTACCTTTAACTACACCGAAGTTGAAATTTAATGATTTTAAATAATGTTTTTTTTTTGCGTTGGAATGAAAAAGCCGAAAAATCTACAATTTTCAATGGATTTGACTAGGAAAATTGGTATCTTAATCACAAGACAATAACAAAGAAAGATAGCTAGGTAACGAGTTTTCCTTTCATATTATTTATATTATCCATTACACAAGTAGCAAGCTTTCATCATGCAGTATTTTCCTTATAACTGATCGCAACTGAAGTAAGATACCTAGAAGTTTATACTGCTGTTGTGTGACAAGAGTTCTATAAAGCATGAGCAGAACTTTCCCTCAGCAATGCTTCAATTGGAATTCCTAGAAATTTGGATGATAATGATTGAAATCAGTTGAACTTCTATAAACTTTGAGCTGATTATTTGATTACATATTTGATACTAATATGAAAACAATCCTTACAGATCCGTAAAAAGTCTCAAAGTTGGAAACACCATAGATACAAAGCGGAATAAAAATCTCACAACTTCTTCAAGCATTTGCAAACTTCGTTCAGCCTCACACCAAACTGTTTCATTGGATTAAATTATGGGATTATTTCAACACAGCATTAGTGAGTATGGTTGTCTGTCATGAGGCGACAAGAAAAAAAGCTATGGGTCTATGAGAACCATGAATAATGGCCTGCATCATAAGCGTTGGAAAACAAATGTGAAACCCCATATTTATACATTTTGTTTTCTACGCAAACCCCCGGACTAAATTAATAGCCAAAGAGACTCATTTCTCCGAGGCCGACGGAAAGTATATTAACCTTAATAAAGGACTTATGCAACCAGCGAGAATCTAATGATCATTGCAAGGGCTCCGACAAGTGTAGATACTTTAACTAATTATGCCATTATTGCACTGAGTGAAGGGTGTAGCTTCTCTTCTCACAAAAGACCGCAATGTAATGCTGTAATCCGTCCGTCTAGCTTAACGCATAATTTTATGATCATCGGTGTGTGAGTACATATTAGCTGCTTAGATCATTTGATATAACGACCTCTGAGTAAAGTTATAATTGCCGCACTAAGTACAAACAAGGTTTATTTCAACTATACGACAGTTGGTGAACGTCTTCCTAAGCTGAACCAAACAGGCGATATAGTTGCGTGGACACTAACCGCAAAAACCACGTGCTTTATTTGATAAAATTTTACCGCCGTCGTGATAATTGTGGACTGGAAAATCACACTACCGAAAGTTGATTTGCGTTGATAAACGCTATAACGTTACAATTTCTTCCGACGCTCTGCATAACGAATAGAACGCAAGTAAAACCGATTTTCGGAATTGGGATTTTCCCATTTTCAGCTGTAATATACATCCATCAAAGACGAGAGGGCCGCCGCCGAGTAAAAATACACAATATCCATGTTTTCATTACACGCTTTGCAATTTTCAAGCTATGCGTCAATGCGTCATCAGTTATCATCCGTCCATAGGCGCAGAACGCTTGTTGAATAAACCGTACGCAAATGATTGCCGTCGTCGTCGTCGCCGCCGCCGTTCGATCAATCTTCCAAGCGAAACTCGTTGTTTCTGTTTGGCTCACTTTTACGATTGTTTGTTTACATTCGCACGGGCGCGACTCATTTCAGGGGCAAACCTGCCTGCGGTTCAACTTCATCGGTAACCTATACTGGCTGGCACAAAGAGATTGTAAAAATGGAACTGACCATCGCACGTCCGTCGAATGTCTGCGATATGAGCGAGCAGCGCTGCATTGTAATTATGCCGTTGATGAGTGCGTCGGCAAGTCACAGTTAAAGGTTAAATTTGAATTTCTTTGTAAAAGATGACCGGGAATGGAGGTGGAATTGTTCGAGAAATATAGTAGGTCACGGGAGTCCTGCGTGTTCTTTTCAAACGCGGACAACCCCGCCTCAAGTATGCTTGAATTGTTTCGATTCTGCTAGCATTCACATGTAGAAGGCGACCGATGTCAAAATGTCAAAATGTTTGCGCACCTGCTGATTTAACTCGCCTCGCGAATGAAATGATAGTTTTTGATAGTTTGTTGAATTAATGACTTTTGAAAAATTTAATTTCTTATCTGTGAAAAAAATCTAACACTAAGCGTTTAGCTATCGGTTAATTCACATGCATATGAGAATACCTGACTTTACTCAGTTTTGGTACAGTGAAATTGAATTGTATTAATTTTGATATCAATGGTATGAAGGAATAACACAGTAAATGATCACTCTACCTTAAATAAATTCCCGTTCAGAAAACAAAACTTTAATATATTTTTTGTTCTGTGTATATATTACATTGTTGGGATTCAATTCATCGCAATATTCCAAAAGTATTTTTTTTTTCCTGGATTTAGCACGAGAAATTTCGAAATCTACCACATATTTAGTTTTTAACCCGGAAGACTGCGCACGTTGACGTTTACAACCAATGTCTAACAAACATTTTGATCTTATCCTTTATGCTGGTTATTAAAAGGTAGTAGTAAGGTAGTGGACATGGGCGATGAAAGTATCGGAAACAATCAGCAAATTAATGTTATGTACTGAATCGCCGAATCACAGGTTAGTTCGCTACACAAATGTCCAAACGATTTTAGCTGCATTGTGTTCATCTCAGAGCGAATAGAGCTATCGTTGAATACATTGCGCAATTTTGTCAACATGTCCGATTATAGCCACATCTCAGGTCATCCAAGGAACTCCTAAGTATTTTTAAATACACTTGATATTGTTCTTTCCTTGTATTCTCCCATACGCGGGGTAACGATCTGTGCAATTGTAGACTACTAACCTTAGATATATTATCATAACCACCGAAAAAACAAAATATATTTAAAATTATTTAAAAATATGATGTTGTTTTTGAGAAGGAAATAATTTTTCATCACCATGAGGCTCTAGGAGTAGACAGGATTTTTTTTTGCTAGAACAAAGTTGTGAAGAGAAAGTATTGATAGTTCCGTTAGCTCACGGCAGGCTGTGAAAATTGAATAGAAGTAGTTTGAAAATTGAGCGGAGGGCATTGTGAGGTAGTATTCCGAAACAGGAAACACAGACTTTTGCCAAGCATTCCCATGCAGGGTAGGTCAAGGCATGATCGAATACACCACCTTGACTGGCCGTCAATTTTCAATTTTCACAGCTTGCCGTGAGCTAACGGAACTATCAATACTTTCTCTTCACAACTTTGTTCTAGCAAAAAAAAAAATGCTGTCTACTCCTAGAGCCTCATGGTGATGAAAAATTATTTCCTTCTCAAAAACAACATCATATTTTTAAATAATTTTAAATATATTTTGTTTTTTCGGTGGTTATGATAATTTATCTAAGGTTAGTAGTCTACAATTGCAGCAGGACCACAATCTGTAGATATGTGAATACAATTAAAATTGGTATTATCATTTTATACTATAACATCCCTTCGCTATTTTATCGATAGTCTATGCCATTTTCACTGAAAAAAAAATGCAAGAAGCATTATGTACGACAAATTCTACTCAAAAAAAGCATTTCTCTTATTCACCAAAACTATATAATTTATAATCATTGCTTTCCTGTTTCCCATTATCATTTATAGATCCAGACCAATAAGAGTTATCGGACTTTACTTACTATATTAAATATAGTGAATATTAAACTGATAAATTATTATATTTTTTATCAGTTTAATATTCACTATATTTTATATATTACTACATGACATTGAATATATATTAGGCAGGGAGGGAGCATCAGAGTATCATTCAATCTGGAATTGGACAATGGAGTGGTATGACAACTGGCGTCTAGGAGGGAATACACAGTATCATTTTCTTATCCTACCGATTCGATTGTGATGTTGCGAATTCTACTCCAACAGTTTCAGCGTGAGTGACGCGCCCTTCTTTACAAGCCATCCCGTAGAAAGCTTAATGAGTATTGCAAATTGGGTTATGCGATTTGTTGGATCGTATCGTTGGAAGGAGAATCTTATGTTCCCGCGGGTTTCGCGTAAGTGTCTCTGCTGACGGGTCCGCCCACCGTTTTTGGCCCTTCATACAGCGTTACCGTGAATGCAACCCGGTAACTCAATTTGATCTTGCTATTAAGTGGAGCTGCATGCATGACAAGATCG